>JAQFWZ010000046.1:5506363-5543863 GCA_027789725.1 Dendropsophus ebraccatus | reverse complement strand
GCTTAGATACAAGATCTCTGCAGACAGTATCACATGAGAGGCTTAGATACCAGGTCTCTGCAGACAGTATCACATGAGAGGCTTAGATACAAGGTCTCTGCAGACAGTATCACATGAGAGGCTTAGATACAAGGTCTCTGCAGACAGTATTACATGAGAGGCTTAGATACAAGGTCTCTGCAGACAGTATCACATGAGAGGCTTAGATACCAGGTCTCTGCAGACAGTATCACATGAGAGGCTTAGATACAAGGTCTCTGCAGACAGTATCACATGAGAGGCTTAGATACAAGGTCTCTGCAGACAGTATCACATGAGAGGCTTAGATACAAGGTCTCTGCAGACAGTATTACATGAGAGGCTTAGATACAAGGTCTCTGCAGACAGTATCACATGAGAGGCTTAGATACAGTGACTCATCAGATCACACATGATAAGCTTGGATACACAGCTGGCACACATGATTGGATCACCTATTGTTGGTTTAGATTCATCAGCTCTTCCAGACAGTATCATGGGCTTATGGTACTTTTACACGGAACGATAATTCGCCCGATCGCACGATTAACGATTTTGAATGAACGATGTTTTTTTTTATAACGATCAGCGTTTAGATACAACGATACATCGTACAGAAAAATCGTAATGCGATCGCTTAGGCCTATCTCACACATAGGTGAAATCATTGAAAAACTGTTTACACGGAACGATCTGCGAATTTTTTGCGAACGACCAATGATAATTTGAGAACATGTTGAAAGATCAAAATGAACGATTTCTCGCTCGTCGTTTGATCGTTCGCTGCGTTTACACGTACGATTATCGTTCGAATTTGATCGTTATCGTGCAAATTCGAACGATAAATCGTTCCGTGTAAAAGGACCATAAGATACAGCCCTTCACATGATAGGTTTATATAAATGAGCTCAACAGACTGTACCACACATGACAAGCTTAGGTACATCAGCCCATCAGACAGTATCACACATGACTGGCTTAGATACATCAGCCAGTATGGGGCAGGTGGTTTTCATGTTACAGCTGTGGGTGTACATAGACTTGATCCACCATGTTTTACACTTTACCCTGGCACAAGGATGGCACATTCACAGCACTGGGTGCCCCCTCCCCCTTGCACCTGGGTAGTACATTCACAACACTGGGTGCCCCCTCCTTCTGGCACCTGGGTAGCACATTCACAACACTGGGTGCCCCCTCTTCCTGGCACCAGGATGGCACATTCACAGCACTGGGTGCCCCCTCCTCCCGGCACCTGGGTAGCACATTCACAGCACTGGTTGCCCCCTCCCCCTGGCACCTGCGTAGTACATTCACAGCACTGGGTGCCCCCTCCCACTGGGTAGCACGTTCGCAGCACTGAGTGCCCCCTCCGCCCTGGCACCAGGGCAGAACATTGACAGCACAGGGTGCCCTCTCCCCCTGGGTAGCACATTTGCAGCACTGAGTGCCCCCTGGCATCGGGGTAGCACATTGACAGCACAGGGTGCCCTCTCCCCCAGGTAGCACATTGACGGCACTGGGTTCCCCCTCCCCCCGACACACGGGCAGCACATTCACAGCACTGGGTTCCCCCTCCCCCCGGCACAAGGGCAGCACATTCACAGCACTGGGTGCCCCCTCCCCCCGGCACCTGGGTAGCACATTCACAGCACTGGGTGTCCCCTCCTCCTGGCACCAGGCTAGCACATTCACAGCACTGGGTGCCCCCTCCGCCCGGCACCTGGGTAGCACTTTCACAGCACTGGGTGCCCCCTCCTCCTGGCACCAGGCTAGCACATTTGCAGCACTGGGTACCCCCTCCCTCCTGGCACCTGGGTAGCACATTCACAGCACTGGGTGCCCCCTCCTCCTGGCACCAGGCTAGCACATTTGCAGCACTGGGTACCCACTCCCTCCTGGCACCTGGGTAGCACATTGACAGCACAGGGTGCCCTCTCCCCCAGGTAGCACATTGACGGCACTGGGTTCCCCCTCCTCCCAGCACCTGGGTAGCACATTCACCACACTGGGTGCCCCCTCCCCCTGGGGAGCATGTTTGCAACACTGAGTGCCCCCTCCCCCCTGGCACCGGGGAAGCATATTGACAGCACAGGGTGCCCCCTCCCCCGGGTAGCACATTGACGGCACTGGGTGCCCTCTCCCCCCTGGCACCAGTATGGCACATTCACAGCACTGGGTGCCGCCTCCCCCCTGGCACCAGGGTAGCACATTCACAACACTGGGTGCCCCCTACCTCTTGGCACCAGTATGGCACATTCGCAGCACTGGGTGCCCTTTCCCCCTGGCACCTGGGTAGCACATTCACAGCACTGAGTGCCCCCTCTTCCTGGCACCAGGATGGCACATTCACAGCACTGGGTGCCCCCTCCTCCTGGCACCAGGCTAGCACATTTGCAGCACTGGGTACCCCCTCCCTCCTGGCATCGGGGTAGCACATTGACAGCACAGGGTGCCCTCTCCCCCAGGTAGCACATTGACGGCACTGGGTTCCCCCTCCTCCCAGCACCTGGGTAGCACATTCACAGCACTGGGTGCCCCCTCCCCCTGGGGAGCATGTTTGCAGCACTGAGTGCCCCCTCCCCCCTGGCACCGGGGAAGCATATTGACAGCACAGGGAGCCCCCTCCCCCGGGTAGCACATTGACGGCACTGGGTGCCCTCTCCCCCCTGGCACCAGGATGGCACATTCACAGCACTGGGTGCCGCCTCCCCCCTGGCACCAGGGTAGCACATTCACAACACTGGGTGCCCCCTACCTCTTGGCACCAGTATGGCACATTTGCAGCACTGGGTGCCCTTTCCCCCTGGCACCTGGGTAGTACATTCACAGCACTGAGTGCCCCCTCTTCCTGGCACCAGGATGGCACATTCACAGCACTGGGTGCCCCCTCCCCCCTGGCACCAGGGTGGCACATTCACAGCACTGGGTGCCGCCTCCCCCCTGGCACCAGGGTAGCACATTCACAACACTGGGTGCCCCCTACCTCTTGGCACCAGTATGGCACATTCGCAGCACTGGGTGCCCTTTCCCCCTGGCACCTGGGTAGTACATTCACAGCACTGAGTGCCCCCTCTTCCTGGCACCAGGATGGCACATTCACAGCACTGGGTGCCCCCTCCCACCTGGCACCAGGGTGGCATATTCACAGCACTGGGTGCCCCCTCCCCCCTGGCACCAGGGTGGCACATTAACAGCACTGGGTGCCCCCTCCCCCCTGGCACCAGGGTGGCACATTCACAGCACTGGGTGCCCCCTCCCCCCTGGCACCAGGGTGGCACATTCACAGCACTGGGTGCCCCCTCCCCCCTGGCACCAGGGTAGCACATTCACAGCACTGGGTGCCCCCTCCCCCCTGGCACCTGGGTAGTACATTCACAGCACTGAGTGCCCCCTTTTCCTGGCATCAGGATGGCACATTCGCAGCACTTGTTGCCCTCTCCCCCTGGCACCTGGGTAGCACATTGGCGGTGCCCGGTGCCCCCATGGCTGCCCCCCTGCGCCCACACATAACACAATGACAGGACACTTAGAGTAATTGGGTGAGCGTCAGGTGACAGCAGAATTCCATCTAATCTCCATGGCCCCGGGGAGAGACACCCGATCCGCCCGCTCACACCGGCCCTCGCCTTTCATCGGCACAATGACACCAGCCACCGTCCCCAGGGCCCGCCACTAATAATACCCGGCCCGGGGGTCAGGTTCCCCGGGGGGCTCTCTGTACACACACACCGTCTCATGGTTACACGGTATACGGGGAGGATCCGCCACTCAGCTCTGCTACATCCCGCGACACTCACACTTATTGATTAGGGGTTGTAGTTTTCATATCGACCACTAGATGTCAGCATCATAGACCTGAAGGGCTGTCGTGAGACCTGGCAGTGCTGGGGATGGAGTCAGCCAATCAGAGCTCTGAGCTGCAGTACCGCCCACAGCCTGAGGACCAGGGGGCGCTGTCCCTACAACTCCCATCATGTGGAGGGAACCAGCACCATAAGCAATGAGGAACCCCACCAGATACACATCCTCTAGTCACAGCCAAAGCTGCGGTCACAGCTCTCCCTCTCCCTTGTGGGTAGCTTCCTCTATGCCAGCCTAGTATATAGATGCACGCAGCTTTGGATGTAATTGGAGAATCAGACATGACACAGCTCCAGATGGGCACTATATGATGGGCACCAGACTCCAGCTGTTACCCTGATGCCAGCCCTGCTCTGTATTGGTGTATGAAGGGCACCAGCTCCGCTCTGTATGATGGGCACCAGCCCCGCTCTTTACTGGTGTATGATGTATGACGGGCACCAGCCCTTCCCTGTACGCTGTATGATGGGCACCAGCCCTGCCCTGTACACTGTGTGATGGGCACCATCTCCGCTCTGTATGCTGTATGATGGGCACCATCTCTGCTCTTTATTGGTTTATGATGGGTACCAGCCCCGCCCTGTACACTGTTTGATGGGCACCATCTCCGCTCTGTATCGCTGTATGATGGGCACCATCTCCGCTCTGTATCGCTGTATGATGGGCACCATCTCCGCTCTGTATCGCTGTATGATGGGCACCATCTCCGCTCTGTATCGCTGTATGATGGGCACCATCTCCGCTCTGTACCGCTGTATGATGGGCACCAGCCCTGCCCTGTACACTGTATAATGGCCACCATCTCTGCTCTGTATGCTGTATGATGGGCACCATCTCCGCTCTCTATGATGGGCACCAGCCCCGCCCTGAACCCTGTATGATGGGCACCATCTCTGCTCTGTATCGCTGTATGATGGGCACCAGCCCTGCCCTGTACACTGTATGAAGGGCACCATCTCTGCTCTGTATGCTGTATGATGGGCACCATCTCTGCTCTGTATGCTGTATGATGGGCACCATCTCCGCTCTCTGTGATGGGCACCAGCCCTGCCCTGTACACTGTATGATGGGCACCAGCCCTGCTCTGCACACTGTATGACGGGCACCAGCCCTGCCCTGTACCCTGTATGATGGGCACCAGCCCTGCCCTGTACCCTGTATGATGGGCACCATCTCCGCTCTCTATGATGGGCACCAGCCCTGCCCTGTACCCTGTATGATGGGCACCATCTCTGCTCTGTATGCTGTATAATGGGCACCATCTCCGCTCTGTATCGCTGTATGATGGGCACCATCTCCGCTCTGTATGCTGTATGATGGGCACCAGCCCTGCCCTGTACACTGTATGATGGGCACCATCTCTGCTCTGTATGCTGTATGATGGGCACCAGCCCTGCCCTGTACACTGTATGATGGGCACCATCTCTGCTCTGTATGCTGTATGATGGGCACCATCTCCGCTCTCTGTTATGGGCACCAGCCCTGCCCTGTACACTGTATGATGGGCACCATCTCTGCTCTGTATGCTGTATGATGGGCACCAGCCCTGCCCTGTACACTGTATGATGGGCACCATCTCCACTCTCTATGATGGGCACCAGCCCTGCCCTGTACCCTGTATGATGGGCACCATCTCCACTCTCTATGATGGGCACCAGCCCTGCCCTGTACCCTTTATGATGGGCACCAGCCCTGCCCTGTACCCTGTATGATGGGCACCAGCCCTGCCCTGTACCCTGTATGATGGGCACCAGCCCTGCCCTGTACCCTGTATGATGGGCACCAGCCCTGCCCTGTACCCTGTATGATGGGCACCAGCCCTGCCCTGTACCCTGTATGATGGGCACCAGCCCTGCCCTGTACCCTGTATGATGGGCGCCAGCCCTGCCCTGTACCCTGGATGATGGGCACCAGCCCTGCCCTGTACCCTGTATGATGGGCACCAGCCCTGCCCTGTACCCTGTATGATGGGCACCAGCCCTGCCCTGTACCCTGTATGATGGGCACCAGCCCTGCCCTGTACCCTGTATGATGGGCACCAGCCCTGCTCTGCACACTGTATGATGGGCACCAGCCCTGCCCTGTACCCTGTATGATGGGCACCATCTCCGCTCTCTATGATGGGCACCAGCCCTGCTCTGCACACTGTATGACGGGCACCAGCCCTGCTCTGCACACTGTATGACGGGCACCATCTCCGCTCTGTGCCACCCCGGGTCAGGTTATGATCCCACAGATAAGTCCTGGTGTTTGCAGATGTTGCGCAGATCTTCACCTCCCCCTAATCTCCCTGTGACCCTTCCATAATCTCCCAGGCTGTGGAGGGGGCTGCCATGTCTGATCTCTGCCCACACCAGCCTGGCACCCTGGCAGTGCCCCCCATAGCAGGTAGTCACGCTGACCCCTGGCGTCTTCCATTACAAGCTCACATGATCCCTGCAGGAAGAGATGTCGCCTTAGATTGGGACTCGCTGCAATCTGATGCCCAGCGGGCACTGCCACTCTGCAGAGGTGCGATGCTCTGCACACAACCCTTAGGGGCAGAGGGATTTTGCAAGAAAATGACTGAATTTCACTTGCAGCGTGGATGCACTTTGTAATGCTCCATCAGCCATCTGTCACCCCTGGTATTGCTGGGACTTGTGGTTCACTGATGCCTGAGGTGGCGCAGGTCGCCTGATCCCGCCTTACAGTGAGATACAATGGGCGCACAGGTACTGGCAGGACGACTATTGCCAGTGTGTGCAGGATGGACGGGGAGTGACTGTCACTGAGCGAGGGGAGGGGACACAGGCTGCAGCCAGGAGCGGGAGGCAGGTGCTGCCAAACTCCGGGACGACGCAGGGTCCTCATCTACAGGGGCTGATCTACAGGGGGTCCTCATCTACAGGGGTCCTCATCTACAGGGGCTCCTCATCTACAGGGGGCCCTCATCTACAGGGGGTCCTCATCTACAGGGGGCCCTCATCTACAGGGGGTCCTCATCTACAGGGGGTCCTCATCTACAGGGGGCCCTCATCTACAGGGGCTGATCTACAGGGGGTCCTCATCTACAGGGGGCCCTCATCTACAGGGGGTCCTCATCTACAGGGGGTCCTCATCTACAGGGGCTGATCTACAGGGGGTCCTCATCTACAGGGGTCCTCATCTACAGGGGCTCCTCATCTACAGGGGGCCCTCATCTACAGGGGGTCCTCATCTACAGGGGGCCCTCATCTACAGGGGGTCCTCATCTACAGGGGGTCCTCATCTACAGGGGGTCCTCATCTACAGGGGCTGATCTACAGGGGGTCCTCATCTACAGGGGGCCCTCATCTACAGGGGGGCCTCATCTACAGGGGGTCCTCATCTACAGGGGGTCCTCATCTACAGGGGGCTGATCTACAGCGGTCCTCATCTACAGGGGGTCCTCATCTACAGGGGGTCCTCATCTACAGGGGGTCCTCATCTACAGGGGGCTGATCTACAGGGGTCCTCATCTACAGGGGTCCTCATCTACAGGGGGTCCTCATCTACAGGGGTCCTCATCTACAGGGGGTCCTCATCTACAGGGGCTGATCTACAGGGGGCCCTCATCTACAGGGGGCCCTCATCTACAGGGGGTCCTCATCTACAGGGGGTCCACATCTACAGGGGGTCCTCATCTACAGGGGGCTGATCTACAGGGGGTCCTCATCTACAGGGGGCTGATCTACAGGGGGTCCTCATCTACAGGGGGTCCTCATCTACAGGGGGTCCTCATCTACAGGGGGCTGATCTACAGGGGTCCTCATCTACAGGGGTCCTCATCTACAGGGGGTCCTCATCTACAGGGGTCCTCATCTACAGGGGGTCCTCATCTACAGGGGTCCTCATCTACAGGGGTCCTCATCTACAGGGGGTCCTCATCTACAGGGGGCTGATCTACAGGGGGTCCTCATCTACAGGGGGTCCTTATCTACAGGGGGTCCTCATCTACAGGGGGTGATCTACAGCGGTCCTCATCTACAGGGGGCCCTCATCTACAGGGGTCCTCATCTACAGGGGCTGATCTACAGGGGTCCTCATCTACAGGGGGCTGATCTACAGGGGTCCTCATCTACAGGGGGTGATCTACAGGGGGTCCTCATCTACAGGGGGTCCTCATCTACAGGGGGCCCTCATCTACAGGGGGCTGATCTACAGGGGTCCTCATCTACAGGGGTCCTGATCCGCATCTTTCCAGATGAAGAATTGATGGCAGCGAACTTCCAGGATCAGTGAAGAGACCGGGGATGGCAGCGGGCACAGTGCTTCAGGTAATGGCTAGATAGATGCCCTGAGTAATGCTCTGCAGAGATCTATGTACCATATGAATGGGTGCAATCATCTGTCTATCTAGGATAACATTAGTGGTTATGATGCATTTCATGTGTGGTGTAATGTTCTGCAGTGGGGGATCCCTGCGCTCACTACACAGGTGCAATCATCTGTCTGTAGTGAATGTAGGGGGCAGGAGAGTGGGATGGGTATACTGGGATGGGTAAACTGGGCTGGGTATACTGGGATGGGTATACTGGGATGGGTATCCTGGGATGGGTATACTGGGATGGGTATACTGGGATGGGTATACTGGGATGGATATACTGTGATGGGTATACTGGGATGGGTATACTGGGATGGGTATCCTGGGATGGGTATACTGGGATGGGTATACTGGGATGGGTATCCTGGGATGGGTATACTGGGATGGGTATACTGGGATGGGTATACCGGGATGGGTATCCTGGGATGGGTATACTGGGATGGATATACTGTGATGGGTATACTGGGATGGGTATACTGGGATGGGTATCCTGGGATGGGTATACTGGGATGGGTATACTGGGATGGGTATCCTGGGATGGGTATACTGGGATGGGTATCCTGGGATGGGTATACCGGGATGGGTATCCTGGGATGGGTATCCTGGGATGGGTATACTGGGATGGGTATACTGGGATGGGTATACCGGGATGGGTATCCTGGGATGGGTATACTGGGATGGGTATCCTGGGATGGGTATCCTGGGATGAAAGGTAACGGCTGAACAGGTGGTTTTAAAAAATGTGCAATGTTCTGCAGGCCCCTGTGTCCTTATGGGCAGTGGGGGTAATAGAGGAGGGGGGGGGGGGAGAATGTACTATATATATATATATATATATATATATATATATATATATATATATGTGGTTATATATAGTGAGGACCCCCTCCACTCTGCATGATATGTGACTGGACGGTGCAATGCTCTGCAGATACTGGGAACATTGCTTTTTACATCCACAGACTTGATACAATGTATCTAACTGCTGACACTGTGTATCCAAGCTACGCACTCCTCTGCTAGATAAACATAAATCTCTCAATTCTGATACTTAGATACAGTATACCCCCATCCTGATAGTTAGATACAATGTATTCCCATCCTGGTAGTTAGATACAGTGTATCTTTATCCCATCAGTTAGATACAGTGTATCTTTATCCAATCAGTTAGATACAGTGTATCTTTATCCCATCAGTTAGATACAGTATATCCCCATTCCATCAGTTATACACAGTGTATCCCCATCCCATAAGTTAGATACAGTTTATCCCCATTCCATCAGTTAGATACAATGTATCCCCATCCTATCAGTTAGATACAGTATACCCCCATCCCATCAGTTAGATACAGTGTATCTTTATCCCATCAGTTAGATACAGTGTATCCCCATCCCATCAGTTAGATACAGTGTATCTTTATCCCATCAGTTAGATACAGTATATCCCCATTCCATCAGTTATACACAGTGTATCCCCATCCCATCAGTTAGATACAGTGTATCCCCATTCCATCAGTTAGATACAATGTATCCCCATCCCATCAGTTAGATACAGTGTATTCCCATCCCATCAGTTATACACAGTGTATCCCCATCCTATCAGTTAGATACAGTGTATCCCCATCCCATCAGTTAGATACAGTGTACCCCCATCCCATCAGTTAGATACAGTGTACCCCCATCCCATCAGTTAGATACAGTGTACCCCCATCCCATCAGTTAGATACAGTGTATTCCCATCCCATCAGTTAGATACAGTGTAACCCTATCCCATCAGTTAGATATAGTGTATCCCCATCCCCTCAGTTAGATACAGTGTATCCCCATCCCATCAGTTAGATACAATGTATCCCCATTCCATCAGTTATACACAGTGTATCCCCATCCCATCAGTTAGATACAGTGTATTCCCATCAGTTAGATACAGTGTATCCCATCCCATCAGTTAGATATAGTGTATCCCCATCCCTTCAGTTAGATACAGTGTATCCCATCCCATCAGTTAGATACAGTGTATTCCCATCAGTTAGATACAGTGTATCCCATCCCATCAGTTAGATACAGTGTATCCCATCCCATCAGTTAGATACAGTGTATCCCATCCCATCAGTTAGATACAGTGTATCCCATCAGTTAGATATAGTGTATCCCCATCCCCTCAGTTAGATACAGTGTATCCCATCCCATCAGTTAGATACAGTGTATCCCATCCCATCAGTTAGATACAGTGTATCCCATCCCATCAGTTAGATACAGTGTATCCCATCCCATCAGTTAGATACAGTGTATTCCCATCAGTTAGATACAGTGTATCCCATCCCATCAGTTAGATACAGTGTATCCCATCCCATCAGTTAGATACAGTGTATCCCATCCCATCAGTTAGATACAGTGTATCCCATCAGTTAGATACAGTGTACCCCCATCCCATCAGTTAGATACAGTGTATCCCATCCCATCAGTTAGTGTATTCCCATCCCATCAGTTAGATACAGTGTACCCCCATCCCATCAGTTAGATACAGTGTACCCCCATCCCATCAGTTAGATACAGTGTATCCCATCCCATCAGTTAGATACAGTGTACCCCCATCCCATCAGTTAGATACAGTGTATCCCATCCCATCAGTTAGATACAGTGTATCCCATCAGTTAGATACAGTGTATCCCATCAGTTAGATACAGTGTATCCCATCAGTTAGATACAGTGTACCCCCATCCCATCAGTTAGATACAGTGTATCCCATCAGTTAGATACAGTGTATCCCATCCCATCAGTTAGATACAGTGTATCCCATCAGTTAGATACAGTGTATCCCATCCCATCAGTTAGATACAGTGTATTCCCATCAGTTAGATACAGTGTATCCCATCAGTTAGATACAGTGTATGACTCTTCTCGGTGCTGACCCGCTGGCTGACCTCCTGTTGTTCTCCTTGTTCGGCAGCTATGAGTGACAGCGGGTGACAGCAGGTGACAGCGGGTGACACAGCTGTGATCCTGTCTGCGGTGACTCTGATAAGAGGGATCAGGTCCCACGGGAGCTTGCAATCTAACACCGCCTCTCAGGATGTGAAATATTGATCACCAGCAGTCTGCGACATGTCGTGCAATTCGGGGGAGTGCAGGGGGCTCCCCCTCTACAGCCGCTACACAGCCCCCCCTGCTCCGGACCCCATGCATTACTCATCTGTGGCCCTCAGCGCAGACCCCCCCTTAAACAATGGCTCCGGGACCCCCTGCTCTGCTCAGGACCCCACGCTGCAGGTGAGCGGCCAGGCTGGGGGCGCCAAGGACCTCCATGCAGAATACTCCCCCAAGTGCTTCTACCGCCACTACCTGACCCGCACCAGCATGCAGGGCGACATCTACAACTTCCTGGAGAGACCCAGCGGCTGGCGCTGCTTCATCTACCACTTCAGCGTGTGAGTACATCTCCCATCTATCCAGCATCCATTATTCATTCAGCCGCACAGCAGAGATGAGCTTGTCGGATGTGGCAGCTTCATCAGATTATAGGGATACGGAGACGATAAGATGGTATAAAGTAGTGGTGGTGTCAGATGTAGCAGAGCTGAGCTTGTCAGATGTGGCAGCTTTATCAGATTTAGGGATACGGAGACGGTATGATGGTATAGAGTAGTGGTGTCAGATGTAGCAGAGCTGAGCTTGTCAGATGTGGCAGCTTCATCAGATTTAGGGATGCGGAGCTGATATGATGGTATAGAGTAGTGGTGGTGTCAGATGTAGCAGAGCCGATATGATGGTATAGAGTAATGGTGGTGTCAGATGTAGCAGAGCTGAGCTTGTCAGATGTGGCAGCTTTATCAGATTTAGGGATACGGAGACGGTATGATGGTATAGAGTAGTGGTGTCAGATGTAGCAGAGCTGAGCTTGTCAGATGTGGCAGCTTCATCAGATTTAGGGATGCGGAGCCGGTATGATGGTATAGAGTAGTGGTGTCAGATGTAGCAGAGCTGATATGATGGTATAGAGTAATGGTGGTGTCAGATGTAGCAGAGCTGAGCTTGTCAGATGTGGCAGCTTTATCAGATTTAGGGATACGGAGACGATATGATGGTATAGAGTAGTGGTGTCAGATGTAGCAGAGCTGAGCTTGTCAGGTGTCGCAGCTTTATCAGATTTAGGGATGCGGAGCCGGTATGATGGTATAGAGAAGTGGTGGTGTCAGATGTAGCGGAGCTGAGTTTACCATTTGGCACCAGGCTTCAGGCTAGTTTTACACAGATAAACCTTAGGTGAGTTACCATGATAGGACTTAGGTTACCATATGAGCTCTGCTACATCTCCTCACATCACTATACACAGGACTGACCCACTCACACACACCTCACTATGAAATCTAAGGGCAGGAGGGTCCCCAGCAGCTCCACGCGGCTCCACCACCAGGACACAAGGATGCCCCTAACCCTGTATTACACCCACACCATTATTATTCTTAGTCTTAGGGCCCTATTACTCCAACAGATTATCTGACAGATTTTTTGGAGCCAAAGCCGGGAATGGATTACAAACAGAGAACAGGTAACAAAGGAAAGACTGAGATTTCTCCTCTTCTCAAATCTATTCCTGGCTTTGGCTTAAAAAAAAATCTTTCAGATAATCTGTTGGTGTAATAGGGCCCTTAGTCTATTATTGTGTTATCTGAGCATAATAAGACAATTATTATGGTAGTCTGATAATATATATATATATATACAGCGCATGGTACGGTGGTCGGAGCGCGCAGCGTCACATGATTATACACAGGAATGGACACGGCTTTGTCACTGACTCCTTACTGTTTCTATTGTGCTGCTGTGTGGCTGCAGTGTAAAGCAGGGAGGATGCTGGAGGGTTTGCTATGGTTACGTGACATTTATATACTGTATATTAGTAACACTGCTGTCTATACGTCTGCCGCTTCAGGTTATTTTCTACTTTCTATTGGATTTCGATACACAGTATATTTATATAAATATACATATAATACACAGTATAATAATATATACATATACACATAGTACACAGTATAATAAAATATAAATATACATATAATACACAGTATAAAGAGATATAAATATACATATAGTACACAGTATAATAATATATAATATACACATAATACACACTATAATGAGATATAACTATACATATAATACACTCTATAATGAGATATAAATATACATATAATACACTATAATAATATATAATATACACATAATACACAGTATAAGGAGATATAAATATACATATTACACACACACTATAATAACATATAATATACACACAATACACACTATAATGAGATATAAATATACATATAATACACCCCTAAACTAATACAGACCCCAGACCGGACCCCTAAACTAATACAGACCCCAGACCAGACCCCTAAACTAATACAGACCCCAGACCAGACCCCTAAACTAATACAGACCCCAGACCAGACCCCTAAACTAATACAGACCCCAGACCAGACCTCTAAACTAATACAGACCCCAGACCAGACCCCTAAACTAATACAGACCCCAGACCAGACCCCTAAACTAATACAGATCCCAGACCGGACCCCTAAACTAATACAGACCCCAGACCGGACCCCTAAACTAATACAGACCCCAGACCAGACCCCTAAACTAATACAGACCCCAGACCAGACCTCTAAGCTAATACAGACCCCAGACCAGACCTCTAAGCTAATACAGACCCCAGACCAGACCCCAAAACTAATACAGACACCAAACCAGACCCCTAAACCAATACAGACCCCAGACCAGATCCCTAAACTAATACAGACACCAGACCAGACCCCTAAACTAATACAGACCCCAGACCAGACCCCTAAACTAATACTGACCCCAGATCTGACCCCTAAACTAATACAGACCCAAGGCCAAACTTCTGTGTTTACAGGCCTCCAGCTAGACACCCTGTATACACAGACCCCAGACCAGGCTCCAGTTTACAGACTATAGATGAGACACACCTTGTTTACTGACCCCAGACCAGATCCTTCCCTTTTACAGATTACATACCAGACCCCAAACTGCCCCTTTACAGACCTCAGATACTTACCTCTTCCCGTTCCTCCTCCTCCTCTCCTCAGTGCAGAGGGAAGTGCAGGAGCAGGGAGAGGTAAGTATATGATGCACTCGGCTCTTGCAGGAGTTTGGAAACTTTCCTGAACACTGCAGATGAATTGAGGAGTATGTGTGAGCTGTGTAGTCGGGTCTCCTTCCCCCTGGGTAGCTGTAGGTGAGTCTGTGCCCCCTGCCCCACCAGCCTGTCCCTCCCTCTCATCCATCTAGGATTTTGTGATGGTTTCCTGCCAAGTTTTGGGATCGGCCTCTCTTTCGAGGACAGAGGGCGGTAATCCCTGCGTGTGGATAAGCCGTGTCAGCTGTGCAGATGTTGCAGTGAGTGGCCGGGATAATCTGCGGCTTTATCCCCATGATGTGCGATGTGCGGGTGAGGATATTATCGGCTCCAGCGCGGCCTCCACGTGGCATCTGCCACCCAGCGCCCGCTCATCTCCACCGGGTGAGGCCATCGCGGCCTCCGCTCCTAAGATGGATGTAAATGGAGATTAATCCTGGTGTAATCAAAAGTTCCACAACTTTCCCATAGACTTTCTAGTAGAGGCCTGTCAGTGCATGGGAACATTACAGTACACAGTACAGGGATACCACACAGTGATGTCACAGTACAGGGATAATACACAGTGATGTCACAGTACAGGGATACCACACAGTGATGTCACAGTACAGGGATACCACACAGTGATGTCACAGTACAGGGATAATACACAGTGATGTCACAGTACAGGGATACCACACAGTGATGTCACAGTACAGGGATACCACACAGTGATGTCACAGTACAGGGATAATACACAGTGATGTCACAGTACAGGGATACTACACACAGTGATGTCACAGTACAGGGATACCACACAGTGATGTCACAGTACAGGGATACTACACAGTGATGTCACAGTACAGGGATACTACACAGTGATGTCACAGTACAGGGATACCACACAGTGATGTCACAGTACAGGGATAATACACACAGTGATGTCACAGTACAGGGATACTACACAGTGATGTCACAGTACAGGGATACCACACAGTGATGTCACAGTACAGGGGGGATAATACACACAGTGATGTCACAGTACAGGGATAATACACACAGTGATGTCACAGTACAGGGATAATACACATAGTGATGTCACAGTACAGGGATAATACACAGTGATGTCACAGTACAGGGATACTACACACAGTGATGTCACAGTACAGGGATACTACACAGTGATGTCACAGTACAGGGATACTACACAGTGATGTCACGGTACAGGGATACCACACAGTGATGTCACGGTACAGGGATACCACACAGTGATGTCACAGTACAGGGATACTACACAGTGTGATGTCACAGTACAGGGATAATACACACAGTGATGTCACAGTACAGGGGGCATAATACACACAGTGATGTCACAGTACAGGGATAATACACAGTGATGTCACAGTACAGGGATATAATACACACAGTGATGTCACAGTACAGGGATAATACACAGTGATGTCACAGTACAGGGATAATACACACAGTGATGTCACAGTACAGGGATAATACACACAGTGATGTCACAGTACAGGGGGCATAATACACACACAGTGATGTCACAGTACAGGGATAATACACACAGTGATGTCACAGTACAGGGATAATACACAGTGATGTCACAGTACAGGGATAATACACACAGTGATGTCACACTACAGGGATAATACACTAATGTCACAGTACAGGGATAATACACACAGTGATGTCACAGTACAGGGGGGATAATACACACAGTGATGTCACAGTACAGGGATAATACACACAGTGATGTCACAGTACAGGGGGGATAATACACACAGTGATGTCACAGTACAGGAATAATACACACAGTGATGTCACAGTACAGGGATACTACACAGTGATGTCACAGTACAGGGATAATACACAGTGATGTCACAGTACAGGGATAATACACAGTGATGTCACAGTACAGGGATAATACACTGATGTCACAGTACAGGGATAATACACACAGTGATGTCACAGTACAGGGATACTACACAGTGATGTCACAGTACAGGGATAATACACAGTGATGTCACAGTACAGGGATAATACACACAGTGATGTCACAGTACAGGGGGCATAATACACACACAGTGATGTCACAGTACAGGGATAATACACACAGTGATGTCACAGTACAGGGATAATACACACAGTGATGTCACAGTACAGGGATAATACACACAGTGATGTCACAGTACAGGGGGGATACTACACACAGTGATGTCACAGTACAGGGATAATACACACAGTGATGTCACAGTACAGGGGGCATAATGCACACACAGTGATGTCACAGTACAGGGATAATACACAGTGATGTCACAGTACAGGGATAATACACACAGTGATGTCACAGTACAGGGGGGATACTACACACAGTGATGTCACAGTACAGGGATAATACACAGTGATGTCACAGTACAGGGGTAATACACACAGTGATGTCACAGTACAGGGATAATACACACAGTGATGTCACAGTACAGGGATAATACACACAGTGATGTCACAGTACAGGGATAATACACACAGTGATGTCACAGTACAGGGGGGATAATACACAGTGATGTCACAGTACAGGGGGGATAATACACAGTGATGTCACAGTACAGGGATAATACACAGTGATGTCACAGTACAGGGGGGATAATATACACACAGTGATGTCACAGTACAGGGGTAATACACAGTGATGTCACAGTACAGGGATAATACACACAGTGATGTCACAGTACAGGGGGGATAATACACACAGTGATGTCACAGTACAGGGATAATACACACAGTGATGTCACAGTACAGGGGGGATAATACACAGTGATGTCACAGTACAGGGGGGATAATACACAGTGATGTCACAGTACAGGGATAATACACAGTGATGTCACAGTACAGGGATAATACACACAGTGATGTCACAGTACAGGTATAGTACTGGCTGGTATAGAGCTCATGTAGCAGATGTGGGACCCCTGTGTGAGATCAGTATACGGACGCTTTGTTTGCTTGTATATTATAGAATCACAAAGCAGCTGCAGACCCGGCCTCCATGGTAGGTAAATCTGTAGACTGTAGTCTATGACTGTCAGGGGATGCTGGGAGTTGTAGTTACATAACCGGTGGAGCTCCACAGGTTTACTGCTGCATTGTGCATGAGCATAGCTTCAGGGTGAGACCGTCCTCCCTATGGAGTCCCCAGCACCTTCAGTTATGGCCCCTAATACCCTATAATTACCTCCCAGGATA
The DNA here is from genome assembly GCA_027789725.1 of Dendropsophus ebraccatus. Classification (NCBI taxonomy): domain Eukaryota; kingdom Metazoa; phylum Chordata; class Amphibia; order Anura; family Hylidae; genus Dendropsophus; species Dendropsophus ebraccatus. Next base: position 5,526,261 of record JAQFWZ010000046.1, on the reverse strand, counting down.
CCTCGCCAGAATGGAAACATATTAAGATTTAATGCTCTGCCGGTGAGACAGCGGCCGAGCGCCAAGGAACAGCAGCCGTACTGATGGTTCTGGGGATAAGCTGGAGATGCTGAGACCTGCAGTGATCAGCAGCAACTAGTGTTCAGCACAGCGCCTCCGCAGGACGAGGGAGGGATGACACAATAGACTTGTATTGCAAGGATGTGCTGGGACCTGCAGAGGGAGAGGAGGCGCTCATTGTCCAGGCTCTGGATAATACATGACTGGAAAATCACCATGTTCTAAAATTTCATATATCACATGACCACATATAAAATCAGCAGACGACAGATTGGCGTATCCCGGGCCTGGCACCTCCAGCCGGGCACACAATCTCATAGATTACACTGGAGGATGGCTCAGTGATTAAGAGCTTATATTATTTGGCTGTATTTTATAGATCATGTGACACTGCCAAGACGTCTTTATACCAGAGGAATCATGTCATGTGATGTTAAATTTAAAGGGCCAGTCCTGGTAGAAGGACTGGTTGGAGATGGAGGTCACAGGACTGGTAGGAGATGGGGGTCACAGGACTGGTAGGAGATGGGGTCACAGGACTGGTAGGAGATGGAGGTCACAGGACTGGTAGGAGATGGGGGTAACAGGACTGGTAGGAGATGGGGGTCACAGGACTGGTAGGAGATGGGGGTCACAGGACTGGTAGGAGATGAAGTCACAGGACTGATAAGAGATGGAGTCACAGGACTGGTAGGAGATGGGGTCACAGGACTGGTGGGAGATGGGGTCACAGGACTGGTAGGAGATGGGGGTCACAGGACTGGTGGGAGATGGGGAACACAGGACTGGTAGGAAATGGAGTCACAGGACTGGTAGGAGATGGGGTCAGGACTGGTAGGAGATGGAGTCATAGGACTGGTAGGAGATGGAGGTCACAGGACTGGTGGGAGATGGGGTCAGGACTGGTAGGAGATGGAGTCATAGGACTGGTAGGAGATGGACACGCAGGACTGGTAGGAAATGGGGTCAGGACTGGTAGGAGATGGAGTCACAGGACTGGTAGGAGATGGAGTCACAGGACTGGTAGGAGATCGACACACAAGACAGGTAGGAGATGGAGGCACAGGACTGGTAGAAGATGGAGGCACAGGACTGGTAGGAGATGGACACACAGGACTGGTAGGAGATGGGGGTCACGGAACTGGTAGGAGATGGGGTCACAGGACTGGTCGGAGATGGGGTCACAGGACTGGTAGGAGATGGGGTCACAGGACTGGTAGGAGATGGGGGTCACAGGACTGGTAGGAGATGGAGCCACAGGACTGGTAGGGGATGGGGTCACAAGACTGGTAGGAGATGGGGTCACAGGACTGGTAGGGGATGGGGTCATAAGACTGGTAGGAGATGGGGTCACGGGACTGGTAGGGGATGGGGTCACAGGACTGGTAGGAGATGGGGTCACAGGACTGGTAGGAGATGGGGTCACAGAACTGGTAGGAGATGGACACACAGGACTGGTAGGAGATGGGGGTCACAGGACTGGTGGGAGATGGGGGTCACAGGACTGGTAGGAAATGGGGGTCACAGGACTGGTAGGAGATGGAGGTCACAGGACTGGTAGGAGATGGAGGTCACAGGACTGGTAGGAGATGGAGACACAGGACTGGTAGGAGATGGAGTCACAGGACTGGTAGGAGATGGAGGCACAGAACTGGTAGGAGATGGGGTCACAGGACTGGTAGGAGATGGAGGTCACAGGACTGGTAGGGGATGGGGTCACAAGACTGGTAGGAGATGGGGTCACAGGACTGGTAGGGGATGGGGTCATAAGACTGGTAGGAGATGGGGTCACAGGACTGGTAGGAGATGGGGTCAAAGGACTGGTAGGAGATGGGGTCACAGGACTGGTAGGAGATGGGGGTCACAGGACTGGTAAGAGATGGAGGTCACAGGACTGGTAGGAGATGGAGGCACAGGACTGGTAGGAGATGGACACACAGGACTGGTAGGAAATGGGGTCAGGACTGGTAGGAGATGGAGTCACAGGACTGGTAGGAGATGGAGTCACAGGACTGGTAGGAGATGGAGGTCACAGGACTGGTAGGAGATGGGGTCAGGACTGGTAGGAGATGGAGTCATAGGACTGGTAGGAGATGGAGTCATAGGACTGGTAGGAGATGGAGGTCACAGGACTGGTAGGAGATGGAGGCACAGGACTGGTAGGAGATGGACACACAGGACTGGTAGGAAATGGGGTCAGGACTGGTAGGAGATGGAGTCACAGGACTGGTAGGAGATGGAGTCACAGGACTGGTAGGAGATGGAGGTCACAGGACTGGTAGGAGATGGGGTCAGGACTGGTAGGAGATGGACACACAGGACTGGTAGGAGATCGACACACAAGACAGGTAGGAGATGGAGGCACAGGACTGGTAGAAGATGGAGGCACAGGACTGGTAGGAGATGGACACACAGGACTGGTAGGAGATGGAGGTCACGGAACTGGTAGGAGATGGGGTCACAGGACTGGTCGGAGATGGGGTCACAGGACTGGTAGGAGATGGGGTCACAAGACTGGTAGGAGATGGGGTCACAGGACTGGTAGGAGATGGGGTCACAGGACTGGTAGGAGATGGAGCCACAGGACTGGTAGGAGATGGAGTCACAGGACTGGTAGGAGATGGGGTCACAGGACTGGTAGGAGATGGGGTCACAGGACTGGTAGGAGATGGGGTCACAGGACTGGTAGGAGATGGAGTCCCAGGACTGGTAGGAGATGGACACACAGGACTGGTAGGAGATGGAGCCACAGGACTGGTAGGAGTACTACCCAAGTAGTACTGTGCTTTGCCGGGATGTTGGAGGATGAGGTAGAATACTTAGAAGAAAAAGAATACCTGTGCCCCTCTATTGACCTTTGATTAGTCTTCACACCACATTATGCCCACTAGACTTGGCTGAACCTTCCTAGAGGGTGACACAGGCCCCAGACCTTGTTACCTGGGATGAGCGGAATGCTGAGGGTTCCCTGCTAACAACCGCGCTGCGAGATAGAGTTCCTAGGCTTATCACAACTTTGCTCCATCCGGACCAGGTCCTAGCTTCTCTGGTTTTTGTGGATACTGTCCTGCTCTGTTACTCTCCTTGTCCACGTCGTGGGTTGAGGTTGTCCTCTCCTAAGAGGGGTTTAACACTGCATAGTGCTGTGTAGCGTTACTAGTAAGAAAGTTATTAGAGGTGTACTGTCTTGCTTTCTACCCATACAAGGTTCTAGCTAAGACTGACTTACTATTCCTGTCTCCCATGTAACTTCCTTCCCCAGCGTAACTAACGTGCGCTGTGAGTGGGTGAAGAGTGCAGTAAAAGAAGTAAAGAGAGAGGTGATAGGAGAGAAGAAGAACAGATTCCCATTGGTCTGCAGATTCATGTGACATATAAAGAAACAATAACCCTTTACACACTTCAGCTGTGCGGCTTTCAAATACACATAACTAATGCATTAACGCAATAACAATCGCATTTGAGTGATAATCGTTCAGTGTAAACGCAGCAAATGATCAGACGACGAGCGAGAAATCATTCATTTTGATCTTTCAACATGTTCTCAAATCGTCGTTCGTTCGCTAAAAATTTGCAGATCTCTTCGTGTAAATAGTCTTTCAAAGATTCCCCCATGTGAAAGATGGGCTTAAGTGATCTTAAAAACGATCGCAATAACGATTTTTCTAACGATTTTTTCTTCTAAACGCTGATCATAATAAAAACAAATCATTGCTTCAAAATTGTTAAACGATCGATTGGGCAAATTATCGCTTTGTGCAAACGCAGCATTATAGAGCGACATCTAGTGGTGAAACTTTAGTACGATTTTCATCACCACACTACAATAGGTACAGACTTTTAAGACTTTTATAGAACAGTAACACCCGTGGTAGGACACCACAAATCTCCCCCAAATGTCGGCCTATAGAGGACAGACAGACATTCCCTTTTTTAATATAGATTGTGTTAAGGTTATGTCCCATGCGTATGTTGGTGGTTGGGTCATGTTGGGGGTTGTAGTGCTGTATGTATAGGGTATAATAGGACTGTATTATGGTCCTGTGGTTGGGTCATGTTGGGGGTTGTAGTGCTGTATGTATAGGGTATAATAGGACTGTATTATGGTCATGTGGTTGGGTCATGTTGGGGGTTGTAGTGCTGTATGTATAGAGTATAATAGGACTGTATTATGGTCATGTGGTTGGGTCGTGTTGGGGGTTGTAGTGCTGTATGTATAGGGTATAATAGGACTGTATTATGGTCATGTGGTTGGGTCATGTTGGGGGTTGTAGTGCTGTATGTATAGAGTATAATAGGACTGTATTATGGTCATGTGGTTGGGTCGTGTTGGGGGTTGTAGTGCTGTATGTATAGAGTATAATAGGACTGTATTATGGTCATGTGGTTGGGTCGTGTTGGGGGTTGTAGTGCTGTATGTATAGAGTATAATAGGACTGTATTATGGTCATGTGGTTGGGTCATGTTGGGGGTTGTAGTGCTGTATGTATAGAGTATAATAGGACTGTATTATGGTCATGTGGTTGGGTCGTGTTGGGGGTTGTAGTGCTGTATGTATAGAGTATAATAGGACTGTATTATGGTCATGTGGTTGGGTCGTGTTGGGGGTTGTAGTGCTGTATGTATAGAGTATAATAGGACTGTATTATGGTCATGTGGTTGGGTCATGTTGGGGGTTGTAGTGCTGTATGTATAGGGTATAATAGGACTGTATTATGGTCATGTGGTTGGGTCATGTTGGGGGTTGTAGTGCTGTATGTATAGGGTATAATAGGACTGTATTATGGTCATGTGGTTGGGTCATGTTGGGGGTTGTAGTGCTGTATGTATAGGGTATAATAGGACTGTATTATGGTCATGTTGTTGGGTCGTATTGGGGGTTGTAGTGCTGTATGTATAGGGTATAATAGGACTGTATTATGGTCATGTGGTTGGGTCGTGTTGGGGGTTGTAGTGCTGTATGTATAGAGTATAATAGGACTGTATTATGGTCATGTGGTTGGGTCGTATTGGGGGTTGTAGTGCTGTATGTATAGGGTATAATAGGACTGTATTATGGTCATGTGGTTGGGTCATGTTGGGGGTTGTAGTGCTTTCATGGTCATGCCCTGCTATCCATTTTGCACATATAGAATCCTATAGCAGTATGTGCCTCATGTATGGCTGAACGCACATTCCCCATCTGTCGGGGGAGCCCCCCGTCCTCCATGTCTGTCATAGCGTCTCATTCCCTGTCTGTCAGGGCGTGTCGTATATCGATGACATGTCATACGTCTGTCAGATGTGCGTGTCACGGGCTGCATGTCATATGCCTCACCCTGACACACTGCGCCGCTCGGATTAGCCGTGTCCTGATCTCTTCATCTTTTATTTAGAGGTTACAGTTGTTCTAATCTAACATTACACACAGACAGGGCCCGAGTCCTGTACTTAACACAGCGTTGCCGCAAATCCTCCGAGGCCAGAGACCGAGACCCCCGATACAGCTACAAGACCTCCAACTCATACACCGCATCATCGCAAATCCTCAGAGACTTGTACCCCCCATACTGCTCCGAGACCCCACACTCATACACAGCATCACCACAAATCCTCCGAGGCCAGGGACCCCCAATCCCTCAAAAGACCCCGAAATCATACACTGCTTCAGTGCACAAATCCTCCGAGGCCAGAGACCAGGACCCCCAACAATGCTCCAAGACTCCAAAATCATACACAGCATCACTGCGCAGATCACCTAAGACCTGAGACCCCCAAATCATACATAGTGTGACTGCAAATCCTCCAAGGACAGAGACCTGGACCCTTCATCCTTCCCTGAGACCCCCGAACTCATACACAGCATCACCATGCAAATCCTCCGAGACCTGCAGTCCCCATCCAACCCCAAAGCCTCATTTCATACATAGCATCACCACACAAATCCTCCAAGACGCCAAGGCCTGAAACCTGCACCCCCGACCGGCCCTGAGACCGATGTCACCACGTAAATCCTCTAAGACAATAGACCTGCACCCTCAAGACCTGAGACCTTTACCCCCAATCCAGCACCTAGACCCCCAGATCCCTCTGATCCTGTCACCGTGCCCCTGTGTCGGCCCCCTGATCCTGTCACCGTGTCTCTGTGCCGGCTCCCTGCTCCTGTCACCGTGCCCCTGTGCCGGCCCCCTGCTCCTGTCACCGTGCCCCTGTGCCGGCCCCCTGCTCCTGTCACCATGCCCCTGTGCCGGCCCCCTGCTCCTGTCACCGTGCCCCTGTGCCGCCCCCTGCTCCTGTCACCATGCCCCTGTGCCGGCCCCCTGCTCCTATCACCGTGCCCCTGTGCCGGCCCCCTGCTTCTGTCACCGTGCCCCTGTGTCGGCCCCCTGCTCCTGTCACCGTGCCCCTGCGACGCCCCCCTGCTCCAGTCACCGTGCCCCCTGCTCCTGTCACCGTGCCCCTGTGCCGGCCCCCTGCTCCTATCACCATGCCCCTGTGCCCTCCTGCTCCTGTCACCGTACCCCTGTGCCGGCCCCCTGCTCCTGTCACAGTGCCCCTGTGCCGACCCCCTGCTCCAGTCACCGTGCCCCTGTGCCGGCCCCCTGCTCCTGTCACCGTGCCCCTGTGCCGGCCCCCTGCTCCTATCACCATGCCCCTGTGCCCTCCTGCTCCTGTCACCGTGCCCCTGTGCCGGCCCCCTGCTCCTGTCACCGTGCCCCTGTGCCGGCCCCATGCTCCAGTCACCGTGCCCCTGTGCCGGCCCCCTGCTCCTGTCACCGTGCCCCTGTGCCGGCCCCCTGCTCCAGTCACCGTGCCCCTGTGCCGGCCCCCTGCTCCTGTCACCGTGCCCCTGTGCCGGCCCCCTGCTTCTATCACCGTGCCCCTGTGCCCTCCTGCTCCTGTCACCATGCCCCTGTGCCGCCCCCTGCTCCTGTCACCGTGCCCCTGTGCCGCCCCCTGCTCCTGTCACCTTGCCCCTGTGCCACCTCCTGTCACTGTGCCCCTGTGACGGCCCCCTGCTCCAGTCACCGTGCCCCCTGCTCCTATCACCGTGCCCCTGTGCCCTCCTGCTCCTGTTACCGTGCCCCTGTGCCGGCCCCCTGCTCCTGTCACCGAGCCCCTGTGCCGGCCCCCTGCTCTTGTCACCGTGCCCCTGTGACGGCCCCCTGCTCCAGTCATCGTGCCCCCTGCTCCTGTCACTGTGCCCCTGTGCCGACCCCCTGCTCCTGTCACCGTGCCCCTGTGCCGGCCCCCTGCTCCTGTCACCGTGCCCCTGTGCCGGCCCCCTGCTCCTGTCACCGTGCCCCTGTGCCGGCCCCCTGCTCCTATCACCGTGCCCCTGTGCCGGCCCCCTGCTCCTATCACCGTGCACCTGTGCCCTCCTGCTCCTGTCACCATGCCCCTATGCCGCCCCCTGCTCCTGTCACCGTGCCCCTGTGCCGCCCATTGCTCCTGTCATCTTGCCCCTGTGCCGCCCCCTGCTCCTGTCACTGTGCCCCTGTGACGGTCCCCTGCTCCAGTCACCGTGCCCCTGTGACAGCCCCCTGCTCCTATCACCGTGCCCCTGTGCCCTCCTGCTCCTGTCACCGTGCCCCTGTGCCGGCCCCCTGCTCCTGTCACCGTGCCCCTGTGCCGGCCCCCTGCTCCTGTCACCGTGCCCCTGTGCCGGCCCCCTGCTCCTGTCACCGTGCCCCTGTGACGGCCCCCTGCTCCTGTCACCGTGCCCCTGTGACGGCCCCCTGCTCCAGTCATCGTGCCCCCTGCTCCTGTCACCGTGCCCCTGTGCTGATCCCCTGCTCCTGTCACCGTGCCCCTGTGCCGGCCCCCTGCTCCTGTCACCGTGCCCCTGTGCCGGCCCCCTGCTTCTATCACCGTGCCCCTGTGCCCTCCTGCTCCTGTCACCATGCCCCTGTGCCCCCCCTGCTCCTGTCACCGTGCCCCTGTGCCGCCCCCTGCTCCTGTCACCTTGCCCCTGTGCCACCTCCTGTCACTGTGCCCCTGTGACGGCCCCCTGCTCCAGTCACCGTGCCCCCTGCTCCTATCACCGTGCCCCTGTGCCCTCCTGCTCCTGTCACCGTGCCCCTGTGCCGGCCCCCTGCTCCTGTCACCGAGCCCCTGTGCCGGCCCCCTGCTCTTGTCACCGTGCCCCTGTGACGGCCCCCTGCTCCAGTCATCGTGCCCCCTGCTCCTGTCACTGTGCCCCTGTGCTGACCCCCTGCTCCTGTCACCGTGCCCCTGTGCCGGCCCCCTGCTCCTGTCACCGTGCCCCTGTGCCGGCCCCCTGCTCCTGTCACCGTGCCCCTGTGCCGGCCCCCTGCTCCTGTCACCGTGCCCCTGTGCCGGCCCCCTGCTCCTATCACCGTGCCCCTGTGCCCTTCTGCTCCTGTCACCATGCCCCTGTGCCGGCCCCCTGCTCCTGTCACCGTGCCCCTGTGACGGCCCCCTGCTCCAGTCATCGTGCCCCCTGCTCCTGTCACCGTGCCCCTGTGCTGATCCCCTGCTCCTGTCACCGTGCCCCTGTGCCGGCCCCCTGCTCCTGTCACCGTGCCCCTGTGCCGGCCCCCTGCTCCTATCACCGTGCCCCTGTGCCCTCCTGCTCCTGTCACCATGCGCCTGTGCCGCCCCCTGCTCCTGTCACCGTGCCCCTGTGCCGCCCATTGCTCCTGTCATCTTGCCCCTGTGCCGCCCCCTGCTCCTGTCACTGTGCCCCTGTGACGGCCCCCTGCTCCAGTCACCGTGCCCCTGTGACGGCCCCCTGCTCCTATCACCGTGCCCCTGTGCCCTCCTGCTCCTGTCACCATGCCCCTGTGCCGCCCCCTGCTCCTGTCACCGTGCCCCTGTGCCGCCCATTGCTCCTGTCATCTTGCCCCTGTGCCGCCCCCTGCTCCTGTCACTGTGCCCCTGTGACGGCCCCCTGCTCCAGTCACCGTGCCCCTGTGACGGCCCCCTGCTCCTATCACCGTGCCCCTGTGCCCTCCTGCTCCTGTCACCGTGCCCCTGTGACGGCCCCCTGCTCCTGTCACAGTGCCCCTGTGCCGGCCCCCTGCTCCTGTCACCGTGCCCCTGTGCCGGCCCCCTGCTCCTGTCACCGTGCCCCTGTGCTGCCCCCTGCTCCTGTCACCATGCCCCTGTGCGGCCCCCTGCTCCTGTCACCATGCCCCTGTGCCTGCCCCATACTTGTGCCCGGGTGCTGTGTACATGTTGGGGCAGTAATCCGGGAATGTGTGTAATCCCAGCTGTCTGGTTATTAATTGATGGGATGACTCCTAATCCCTGGGGCCACGTGACAGCTACTCCCCTCACAGACCGCCCGCCGCTGTCCCCGGGGGCTTGTTATAGAGCTCACCAGTGCAGGGGTTAAGTTCACGAGTGGTTAGTCACTTCCTTATTAATAATTCAGATTATTTTAATTACTTCTCCTCTGACGAGAGAAAGTTACGTCCAGGCCCGACCATTGGGAGCGCTGCCTGGTATTGTGCATCGGTAATGCCGGGGGCCATGTCTGCCATAACATTACAACCTGTGATTTGCATGGATTAGTCGGTGACCGTGGCGCCTGTCGGGGGGGAAATGATCGGTCAGGAAGAGGGAAATGGGCAAATGTAAGGACCTGAGGGCCTGTGACCAGGGCCTATTGATCACTACCTGACGGGGTGGCAGCATCTCCTGAGTGTCCGGTCTTGTGAGGTGTCCCTGGAATGTAGTGGTTGGTACCTCCTTCCAAGAAAGGACATCCGTGACCAGGGGAGAGCCAAAGGCTAGCCCATCTCCTAGTTGTTACCCTTTTAACTTCTTCTCACCGCAGAGGGCCACCAGGTGGCTACCACTAGGGATGGTCTCATTATTGTTGGCAGATGGGGGGCCACCAAGTGGCTACCTCCATGGATGTTTATATTATAGGTGGCAGATCGTCTTGTGGACCACCAGATGGCTACCTCTAGGGATGGTCCCATTATCTGTGCCAGATGGGGGGGCTCATGGGGACTACCTTTAGGGATTGTCCCATTATTGGTTGTAAATGGGTATGCCACCAGGTGGCTACCACTAGGGATGGCCCCATTATCAGTGACAGATGTGGGGTCCACCAGGTGGCTACCACTAGGGATGGTCCAAATATTGGTTGTAGATGAGTGTGCCACCAGGTGGCTACCACTAGGGATGTTCCCGTTATTGGTGGTACATGGGTGGGCCACCAGGTGGCTACCACTAGGAATGGTTCCAATATAGGTGGCAGATGCTCTTGTGCACCAGGAGACACCAGTTCAAACCATTAGCGGATCAGGTAGAGCAGAGACCAAGAACAGGCCGAGGTTGTGGGCTGAGTGTGTGGTCAATGGTTGATGGGGATCCTAGCAATGAGACCCTGACCTATCACAACTTTTGACATGTTTTGAGGTGGGTTCCCTAGGCACCAGCTCCTCAAGTCAAAGGGCGGGACATGGAGTATGGTTCTGCTACGTGCCTGTGTACACTGTGTGATATGTTTGTTGCCTCTAGGGGTCCCAATTCGTGTGGGTCTCTAACCTAAATTCCATAGTGCCGGGCAGCGACCATTAACACCAATGGTCTGGCAACCCCAATGCTGAATATCTGGTATTTTTCAATGGGGAAGGAAGCAATCCTAGGCCCCAGCAGTGAGCTGGCTTAGAGAGTCTTTGGAGCAGTTGGCTGGGCCTCAGAGTGGGGTCTATAGAGGCAAGACCACCCAACTGTTTTGGAAGGAGATTTGGAAGCCAAAGCGAGGCCTGGTGGTGCCAGTAGAGACCAGTAGCTTACTGGGCAGTACTGGCGGGAGGACTTTGCCTAGGCCAGAGTCTTTGAGAACAGGGTGAGATACGGGGACTGAGATTGTGATTCTGTGTGAAGTAACCCAGACCAGAGCGGTTCTCCTGTGATCAGGACCTGCGTTAAAGGGGTTTCCAGCCTCCATGGGTTAAGGGGTCCGATCATGGTGGGGTAGGGTCAAAGTACTAGCGCCCCTCTGTGGTTAAGACCCCCCACCATCAGAAAAGTATCCCCTGTCCCATGGATAGGGAATAGGTGTTAGAGGTCAGGATACCCCTTTAAATAACAGCTGCTCCAGTGTGAATGTAACCTCTAAGCTTTTGTGCCTCCATTGAGATCTCAGTATAGGTAATCTCTTGGTTGTTTGGCCCAGGTTCCTCCTCGTCCTCATCTGTCTGATCTTCAGCGTCCTGTCCACCATAGAACATTACTCTGAATTTGCCACAGGAACTCTATTCTGGATGGTAAGTAACAAGACGCACTACATATCCCAGGCTGTCCTGTATGCGGAGTGAGGGTCACTATTAGTATGTTGATACAGGGACCAGGATACAAATCTGCATAGGGCTTCATTACTGTTGTTACATGAACCTACTTGCTGATGGTTTCTAGATGATGCAACAACTATTAATGCCTACAGTGCCAACCAGGGAGGTCATCATCATACTATGTACTATGCTTCTGCCTTGCAGGAAATCGTGCTGGTGGTGTTCTTCGGTGCCGAGTACCTGGTGCGGTTGTGGTCGGCCGGTTGCCGCAGTAAATACGTTGGCTTCAAGGGGCGAATCCGTTTTGCTCGGAAGCCAATCTCCATAATCGGTGAGCGGTGATGGGAAGCCCTATAGGATTACCTTGTTATACGAGTGGATGTATAGGGAACACTGACAAATCCTGATGACTGATCCCCGCTGATCACACAACAGACGTACGTTGGGATTGGTGACAGACACTCACAGGTCCTATTACTTCTAGATAAACACATAGAACTATAGCTGTGAAACCCGAACCCATGGGGTCTGATATCTATTGATGGGGTCTGATATCTACTGATGGGGTCTGATACCTACCCATGGGGTCTACCATGTTATATCTACCCATGGGGTCTACCATGTGATATCTACTGATGGGGTCTGATATCTACTGATGGGGTCTGATACCTACCTATGGGGTCTGATACCTACCCATGGGGTCTGATACCTACCCATGGGGTCTACCATCTGATATCTACTGATGGGGTCTGATATCTACCCATGGGGTCTACCATGTTATATCTACCCATGGGGTCTACCATGTGATATCTACTGATGGGGTCTGATATCTACCCATGGGGTCTACCATCTGATACCTACCTATGGGGTCTGATACCTACTCATGGGGTCTACCATCTGATATCTACTGATGGGGTCTGATATCTACTGATGGGGTCTGATATCTACCCATGGGGTCTGATATCTACTGATGGGGTCTACCATCTGATATCTACTGATGGGGTCTGATATCTACTGATGGGGTCTGATAACTACTGATGGGGTCTGATACCTACTGATGGGGTCTGATATCTACTGGTGGGGTCTGATACCTACCTATGGGGTCTACCATCTGATATCTACTGATGGGGTCTGATATCTACCCATGGGGTCTACCATGTGATATCTACTGATGGGGTCTGATATCTACCCATGGGGTCTACCATCTGATATCTACTGATGGGGTCTGATATATACCCATAGGGTCTACCATTTGATATCTACTGATGGGGTCTGATATCTACTGATGGGGTCTGATATATACCCATAGGTCTACCATCTGATATCTTCTGATGGGGTCAGATATCTACCCATGGGGTCTCCCATCTGATATCTACCCATAGGGTCTACCATCTGATATCTACTGATGGGATCTGATATCTACCCATGGGGTCTGATATCTACTGATGGGGTCTACCATCTGATATCTACTGATGGGGTCTACCATCTGATATCTACCTAATTGGGTCTGATATCTACTGATGGGGTCTGATATCTACTCATGGGGTCTGATATCTACTCATGGGGTCTACCATCTGATATCTACCTATGGGGTCTACCATCTGAAATCTGTTGATAGGGGTCTACCATCTGATATCTACCCATGGGGTCTACCATCTGATATCTACCAATAGGGTCTACCATTTTATATCTACCCATAGGTCTACCATCTGATATCTTCTGATGGGGTCTGATATCTGCCCATGGGGTCTACCATCTGATATCTACTGATGGGGTCTGATATCTACTGATGTTGTCTACCATCTGATATCTACTGATGGGGTCTGATATCTACTGATGTGCTCTGATATCTACTGATGGGGTCTACCATCTGATATCTACCTATGGGGTCTACCATCTGAAATCTGTTGATAGGGGTCTACCATCTGATATCTACCCATGGGGTCTACCATTTTATATCTACCCATAGGTCTACCATCTGATATCTTCTGATGGGGTCTGATATCTACCCATGGGGTCTACCATCTGATATCTACCCATGGGGTCTACCATCTGATATCTACCCATAGGGTCTACCATCTGATATCTACCGATGGGGTCTACCATCTGAAATCTGTTGATAGGGGTCTACCATCTGATATCTACCCATGGGGTCTACCATCTGATATCTACCAATAGGGTCTACCATTTTATATCTACCCATAGGTCTACCATCTGATATCTTCTGATGGGGTCTGATATCTGCCCATGGGGTCTACCATCTGATATCTACTGATGGGGTCTGATATCTACTGATGTTGTCTACCATCTGATATCTACTGATGGGGTCTGATATCTACTGATGTGCTCTGATATCTACTGATGGGGTCTACCATCTGATATCTACCTATGGGGTCTACCATCTGAAATCTGTTGATAGGGGTCTACCATCTGATATCTACCCATGGGGTCTACCATTTTATATCTACCCATAGGTCTACCATCTGATATCTTCTGATGGGGTCTGATATCTACCCATGGGGTCTACCATCTGATATCTACCCATGGGGTCTACCATCTGATATCTACCCATAGGGTCTACCATCTGATATCTACCGATGGGGTCTACCATCTGAAATCTGTTGATAGGGGTCTACCATCTGATATCTACCCATGGGGTCTACCATCTGATATCTACCTATAGGGTCTACCATCTGATATCTACCCATGGGGTCTACCATCTGATATCTACCTATAGGGTCTACCATTTTATATCTACCCATAGGTCTACCATCTGATATCTTCTGATGGGGTCTGATATCTACCCATGGGGTCTACCATCTGATATCTACCCATAGGGTCTACCATCTGATATCTACTGATGGGGTCTGATATCTACTGATGTTGTCTACCATCTGATATCTACTGATGGGGTCTGATATATACCCATAGGGTCTACCATCTGATATCTACTGATGGGGTCTGATATATAACCCATAGGGTCTACCATCTGATATCTACTGATGGGGTCTGATATCTACTGATGGGGTCTACCATCTGATATCTACTGATGGGATCTAAAATCTACCCATGGGGTCTGATATCTACTGATGGGGGTCTACCATCTGATATCTACCCATGGGGTCTACCATCTGATATCTACCTATAGGGTCTACCATTTTATATCTACCCATGGGGTCTACCATCTTATATCTACCCATGGGGTCTACCATCTAATATCTACTTATGGGGTCTACCATTTTATATCTACCCATGGGGTCTACCATCTGATATCTACCTATAGGGTCTACCATTTTATATCTACCCATAGGTCTACCATCTGATATCCTCTGATGGGGTCTGATATCTACCCATGGGGTCTACCATCTGATATCTACCCATAGGGTCTACCATCTGATATCTACTGATGGGGTCTGATATCTACTGATGGGGTCTACCATCTGATATCTACTGATTGGATCTGAAATCTACCCATGGGGTCTGATATCTACTGATGGGGGTCTACCATCTGATGTCTACCTATGGGGTCTACCATCTTATATCTACCCATGGGGTCTACCATCTTATATCTACCCATGGGGTCTACCATCTTATATCTAGCCATGGGGTCTACCATCTTATATCTACCCATGGGGTCTACCATCTTATATCTACCCATGGGGTCTACCATCTGATGTCTACCCATGGATTCTACCATCTAATATCTACCCATGGGGTCTACCATCTGATGTCTACCCATGGATTCTACCATCTAATATCTACCCATGGGGTCTACCATCTGATATCTACCCATGGGGTCTACCATCTGATGTCTACCCATGGGGTCTACCATCTTATATCTACCCATGGGGTCTACCATCTAATATCTACTCATGGGGTCTACCATCTTATATCTACCCATGGGGTCTACCATCTGATATCTACCCATGGGGTCTACCATCTGATATCTACCCATGGGGTCTACCATCTTATATCTACCCATGGGGTCTACCATCTAATATCTACTCATGGGGTCTACCATCTTATATCTACCCATGGGGTCTACCATCTTATATCTACTCATGGGGTCTACCATCTTATATCTACCCATGGGGTCTACCATCTAATATCTACCCATGGGGTCTACCATCTAATATCTACTCATGGGGTCTACCATCTGATGTCTACCCATGGGGTCTACCATCTGATATCTACCCATGGGGTCTACCATCTGATATCTACCCATGGGGTCTACCATCTTATATCTACCCATGGGGTCTACCATTTTATATATGTCTAGGGGGTCTACCATCTGATAGCTACCCATGGGGGGTGACTTCGAGGGGATCTTCATGTTGCGTTATTCCTTTTACCATCTTTCACTATACTTCCTGTATTGATTCCTCACTGTTTTCAGGATCTCTGCTTTCTTTTTATACAGTCCCTTCCAGTGGATTCCGATCAGCCGTGGTCATGTGATGTCACAGGGGCGGGGCTCATTACACTTTATAGAGCTCTGCACCTGTGTGTCCATCACATGATCAGTCTTTTTCTCTTGTGGCATGTATGTATATTTTCGGCTGTTAGGACTTGCACTCATCCATTGCTGGGCTCCCTGGTGCCAGTCCGTTTACTACATCATCACATGACCTGTGAGTCAAGAGAGGTGACATGACATTTCCCTCTAAATAAGATGCTAAGGTGTCAGGTGGGCGGGGTCACATCGCTGAGTGCCACTGCCTTATGTCCTGCATATCCCTCCTCCATAGACTTATAATTCCTGATGTAACTTTCCTCCTCCAGATCTCATTGTGGTCATAGCGTCCATCATCGTCCTCAGCGTCGGCTCCAACGGACAAGTCTTCGCCACATCTGCCATTAGGTTGGTGAGTTTGTTGGCCTCCAGGATTCCTCAGGTCTGGAAGTCAGATCCATTACAGATCCCCAAATAATACCGCCAAGTAACTCAGGATCAGTAATGTAGTGTATGTACACAGTGACCCCACCAGCAGAATAGTGAGTGCAGCTCTGGAGTATAATACAGGATGTAACTCAGGATCAGTACAGGATCAGTAATGTAATGTATGCACACAGTGACCTCACCAGCAGAATAGTGAGTGCAGCTCTGGAGTATAATACAGGATGGAACTTAGGATCAGTAATGTAATGTATGTACACAGTGACCCCCACCAGCAGAATACTGAGTACAGCTCTGGAGTATAATACAGGATGTAACTCAGGATCAGTAATGTAATGTATGCACACAGTGACCTCACCAGCAGAATAGTGAGTGCAGCTCTGGAGTATAATACAGGATCAGTAATGTATGTACACAGTGACCCCACCAGCAGAATAGTGAGTGCAGCTCTGGAGTATAATACAGCAGTGTAATGTATGTACACAGTGACCCCACCAGCAGAATAGTGAGTGCAGCTCTGGAGTATAAGTAATAAATGAAGAGTCTGTGTTTTTCCGACTTTGTCTCATTCTCTCCTCCTCCTCTTCTTTAGGGGGATCCGATTCCTGCAGATCCTCCGGATGCTACATGTAGATCGTCAGGGAGGGACGTGGAGACTTCTGGGATCTGTAGTGTTCATTCATCGTCAGGTAAGGACACAGTCATCCTACAGCGGTGCCCATCTATCCGCTCTTCTTCTCTATGACACCTCTAGATCCTCACAGACTGATGGAGACTCAGCGGTGTCACCCACAGGCCGGGGCAGTCGCTGCGTTACAATCCCATCAGGCACAGTGACTGCTCTGTACCATCCCACCATTCTAGCTGTATTACTAAGGGGCTGAGTCTTTCCTCTCTTTCCATGCCGTGATCTTGTGGATGCCCCTTCCCGCAGGAGCTGATCACCACCCTGTATATCGGATTCTTGGGGCTGATCTTCTCTTCGTATTTCGTCTACCTGGCAGAGAAAGACGCCGTAGATGAAGAAGGGAGGACGGGATTCTCCAGCTACGCTGACGCCCTCTGGTGGGGAGTGGTGAGTATGACAGCCTCCGTTTATATTGTGACTTCTCTGTGTATAATATAAGGAGGAAAGAGAAGACCCATAGCAAATATAAACAATATCCACCTTCTCTAGTCACATCCAAAGCTGCACTGACAGATCTGATGGTTTCCTGTTAGAGACCAGGATGTGAGATCACGTAGCTCTGCTGCCCCCTGCAGGTTTACATAGCAGGATATTAATGTTGCTGGTTGTTCTGCCTGGTATCCCGCTGTATGACTCGCCTCAGTTTCCTGTTGCGCAGGTCACAGTGACAACCATAGGATACGGGGATAAAGTTCCACAGACCTGGATCGGGAAAACCATCGCTTCCTGCTTCTCCGTCTTTGCCATATCGTTCTTTGCTCTTCCAGCGGTGAGTACCATCAGCGACCAACTCCATGAGTATACAGAAGTGATCAATGTAGGACAGAAGAGAGGTTACCTCTTCTAATGTGTTTAGCTCACAGAGGATTGTCTGGACTGGATACATTGTAATAAACTAGAAGGAAGCAGGCTGGTGTGTTTAGCTCACAGAGGATTGTCTGGGCTGGATACATTGTAATAAACTAGAAGGAAGCAGGCTGGTGTGTTTAGCTCACAGAGGATTGTCTGGGCTGGATACATTGTAATAAACTAGAAGGAAGCAGGCTGATGTGTTTAGCTCACAGAGGATTGTCTGGGCTGGATACATTGTAATAAACTAGAAGGAAATGTGCTGATGTGTTTAGCTCACAGAGGATTGTCTGGGCTGGATACATTGTAATAAACTAGAAGGAAGCAGGCTGATGTGTTTAGCTCACAGAGGATTGTCTGGACTGTATACATTGTAATAAACTAGAAGGAAGCAGGCTGATGTGTTTAGCTCACAGAGGATTGTCTGGGCTGGATACATTGTAATAAACTAGAAGGAAATGTGCTGATGTGTTTAGCTCACAGAGGATTGTCTGGGCTGGATACATTGTAATAAACTATAAGGAAGCAGGCTGGTGTGTTTAGCTCACAGAGGATTGTCTGGGCTGGATACATTGTAATAAACTAGAAGGAAGCAGGCTGATGTGTTTAGCTCACAGAGGATTGTCTGGGCTGGATACATTGTAATAAACTAGAAGGAAATGTGCTGATGTGTTTAGCTCACAGAGGATTGTCTGGACTGTATACATTGTTATAAACTAGAAGGAAGCAGGCTGATGTGTTTAGCTCACAGAGGATTGTCTGGGCTGGATACATTGTAATAAACTAGAAGGAAGCAGGCTGATGTGTTTAGCTCATAGAGGATTGTCTGGACTAAATACATTGTAATAAACTAAAAGAAAGCATGCTGATGTGTTTAACTCACAGAGGATTGTCTGGACTAAATACATTAAAACAAAGTACCATGAAGTGTGCTGATGTGTTTAGCTCACAGAGGATTGTATGGACTGGATACATTGTAATAAACTAGAAGGAAGCATGCTGCTGTATTTAGTTTACAGAGGATTGTCTAGACCGGACACGCTGTCAGGCAGGATACATGTTATACCTCTAATGAGTTTAGCTCACAGAGGATTGTCTAGACCGGACGCACTGTCAGGCAGGATAAATGTTATGACTCTTATGAGTTTAGGTCACAGAGGATTGTCTAGATGGGAAGCATTGTCAGGCAGGATAAATGTTATACTTCGCTTGTGTTTAGCTCACAGAGGATTGTCTAGACCGGACACACTGTCAGGAAGGATGAATGTAATACCCTGTATGTGTTTAGCTCACAGAGGATTGTCTAGACCGGACGCACTGTCAGGCAGGATACATGTTATACCTCTTATGTGTTTAGCTCACAGAGGATTGTCTAGACCTGATACAGTATAACAGGCAGGATAAATGTTATACCTCTTATGTGTTTAGCTCACAGAGGATTGTCTAGACCTGATACAGTGTAACAAGCAGGATAAATGTTATACGTCTTATGTGTTTAGCTCACAGAGGATTGTCTAGACCTGATACAGTATAACAGGCAGGATAAATGTTATACCTCTTATGTGTTTAGCTCACAGAGGATTGTCTAGACCTGATACAGTGTAACAAGCAGGATAAATGTTATACCTCTTATGTGTTTAGCTCACAGAGGATTGTCTAGACCGGACACACTGTCAGACAGGATACATGTTATACGTCTTATGTGTTTAGCTCACAGAGGATTGTCTAGACCTGATACAGTATAACAGGCAGGATAAATGTTATACCTCTTATGTGTTTAGCTCACAGAGGATTGTCTAGACCTGATACAGTGTAACAAGCAGGATAAATGTTATACGTCTTATGTGTTTAGCTCACAGAGGATTGTCTAGACCTGTTACAGTGTAACAGGCAGGATAAATGTTATACCTCTTATGTGTTTAGCTCACAGAGGATTGTCTAGACCTGTTACAGTGTAACAAGCTATCAGGACAGGGAAGAGATTTATGCTTCTAATGTATTGACTCGCGGAGGATTTTACATTGTAACAAACCGTCAGCTGTGAGGAATATAACAGCCACAGTTCTCTCCCTGATCTCTTTTTTCTCATCTCTTAGGGGATTTTGGGCTCTGGTTTTGCTCTTAAGGTTCAGCAGAAGCAAAGACAGAAGCA
>JAQFWZ010000046.1:5345474-5505863 GCA_027789725.1 Dendropsophus ebraccatus | reverse complement strand
CTTCAATAGACAGATCCCGGCAGCGGCCTCACTGATCCAGGTACGGTACGGGTGGTGGAGGGGATGAGGGCCGCAGAGTATCTCACCTTACTGACTGTCTCCCTGCAGACTCTATGGAGGTGTTACGCTGCTGAGAAGTCCTACAGCTCCACAGCCACATGGAAGATCTACCTGACTCCTCCGGATCAGGGAAACAAGACGGCAGCGGCGCCGCTCAGCCCGGGCACACGGAGACAGGTCTGGGCATTCCTGCCAGCCTCAACCTGCACACTCTATGAACTACAACTCCCAGCATGCCCTGCTGCCAGCTCCTGTAGAATATCCTGCCTCTGAACTGTCTGGTGACTGAAATTCCTTGCTCTTCCCCCAGAACAGAAGATGTAAGAAGAAGACCAAGTCTGTGCAGGAGGCCCTGGTCACCCCCACCAGCCCCACGCTGGCCCCGCTGTGCCTGTCCCCCATCCCGCCGAGCCCCAGAGGGGGCGCCCCCCCGGAGAACGCACTGTCTGTGCCTCACATCACCTATCAGCGCAGCGAGGGCGAGAAGAGAGACATGAACTTCCAGGGGCCTACAGGTAGGGGGCAGACGTGTGCTGCATACAGATGAGTATATAACCCAGAGATACTCCGCTATATACTCCTCCCTGCTTTCACCTTCTGTCTCTCTCTCTCCTGCTCTTCTTCCTCCCTGTAACAGGTCGCTCTCGATCTTGGTCCACCCTCTCTATCTGCACGTCCATTAACTCCACAGTACAAGGTACAAGTGTACGGCAAATCCTAAAAAGAAAGTAAAATCTCTTCTTCTCTGTTCACATCCAAAGCTGCATTCGCAAACCTCTTTCCTGTTACTGTTGGTTAGTGCATTAAGGGAGCTTAGATTGCACATAACCAATTAGAGCTGAGCTTTTAAGTCACATATCTGACAGCAGGATGGAACTAGACCAGTGCACTGAGGGAGCTTAGACTGTTAATCAAAGGTCACATGACTGACAGCAGCATAATACTAGACTAGTGCAGTTAGGGGACTTAGATAGCATAAAGAGCCTAGATAATTAGTTATATCTGAGCTGCTGTCTGACAGCAGGGTGTAACTATACTAGTGCATTGAGGGAGCTTAGATTGCATTTACCCATTTAGCGCTGAGCTGTTAGATCACAAAGATAACAAGGGGTGGAGCTAGACTTGTGCATTGAGGGAGCTTAGATTGCATTTACATATTTAGCGCTGAACTTTTAGATCACATAGATAACAGGGGGTGGTGCTAGACTAGGGCATTAAGAGAGCTTAGATTGCATTTACCACTGAGCTGTTAGGTCACATATATAACTGGGGGTGGAGCTATACTAGTGCATTGAGGGAGCTTAGATTGCATTTACCCATTTAGCGCTGAACTGTTAGATCACATAGATAACTGGGGGTGGAGCTAGACTAGGGCATTGAGGGAGCTTAGATTGCATTTACCCATTTAGCGCTGAGCTGTTAGGTCAAATTTATAACTGTGGGTGGAGCTAGACTAGGACATTGAGGGAGCTTAGACTGTATTTACCCATTTATCACTGAGCTGTTAGGTCATATATATAACTGTGGGTGGAGCTAGGCGTGGAGCTAGGCTAGGGCATTGAGGGAGCTTAGATTGTATTTACCCATTTAGCGCTGAGCTGTTAGGTCATATATATAACTAGGGGTGGAGCTAGGCTAGGGCATTGAGGGAGCTTAGATTGTATTTACCCATTTAGCGCTGAGCTGTTAGGTCATATATATAACTAGGGGTGGAGCTAGGCTAGGGCATTGAGGGAGCTTAGATTGTATTTACCCATTTAGCGCTGAGCTGTTAGGTCATATTTATAACTGTGGGTGGAGCTAGGCTAGGGCATTGAGGGAGCTTAGATTGTATTTACCCATTTATCACTGAGCTGTTAATTCAGATGTCGACCAGCATGTGGAGCTAAAGTTATTTTTTACACAAATTTATCTTCTATTCTATTACCTATTTATTTGTCCCTTTAAGCCTTAGTATCCATATAGAATATCATTTCATCATGACTTCTACTCCAGTCCCTACCAAAGCTTCAGGCAAATCCCCTCTGACTACCATTGGGAATCCATCAGCACTGCCCTAATAGACACGGCCTTTTATTCTATAATCTGCTATTTTCTGGGAGATGTAGTTCTTCCAGGCGTCTGTACACTGCAAGCTGAAAACACTACGTCTCCAAGAATGCAGTGCAGCAGATTGTGTGCTGAGCAGGAACCAATAGAATGCAGCTTTGGCTGTGATTGGAGTATTGTATAAGTAAGCATTTAACCCTTCATTGCCCTGCAGGGAGGAGTCGGCCGGGTGAATCTCTGCCGGATATCTCCAGGACTAATAGCTACACTGATGACATGGACGCCATGAGCGAGGAGAGCCCACTGCCGGCGGTAACAGATTTAGCACAGTAAGGCTCAGGCAGCTGTGGGTGGGGGGTGATATTGTGCCAGTATCTGTTAAGGGGCACTAAGTCAAAGCGGCATGCCCCATGGTACAGGTCTATTCCTATACTAATGCATAGTATGTACAGCCATAGCCCAGAAACAGCACCTCTCATGTCTGTGATGGCCGTATCCGGTATTGCAGCTCATGGAATGCACCTGAACTGAATATAAAAGAGCTGCAATACCAGATACGGCCACATAGACAGAAGTGGCGCTGCTCCTGGATAAAAGTGAGCCAGTCAACCTGGACCTTTTGCTCAGTGCCCCTTTAACCCTTTAAATGTGTGCCAAGCCTGATGTCCGCCCGGTGTAACCATTCTTCTTTGTCTCCCCGGCAGCAGTATGAGCAGGTGAGGGTGTGCGCAGGCAGAGGCTGTGTAAAAGTGGAACGCGGATCTGTCCATAACCACTTTCTAATAGGCTTTGTGCCAGTTCTTTACCTTTTGCAAGATCTCTGCTTGCTGTCAGTGAATGGGAACATCCAAGTCCTGCTAATGCTCTGTGAGCTAAGTGCAGCTGCATATATATATATATATATATATATATATATTCTTACAGCAAGCAGAGATGGTGGAATAAGTAGAGGGGGATTGGGATTATGTAGAAGCAGCTGTAAATAATCCACTTTCACACATGGACTCCTGCAGGTGTGCGGTAAGTGTGCCCCGAGTGTGCATGCAGTGTTGTGTACCCTCAGCCGTACTGTGTGTGAGTGGCCACAGGATCAGGCTATTCCATTTTACAGCTGTGAGACCTGGACCCCATTCCTCTATGGTCCTACTGAACTGAATATAGGGAACTAGATTCAATTCATTGGGATCACCACTAGGGGGAGCTCACTGCATCTGATCTCATTCCTGTATCCCCATCTGATGGCAGACAGGTGGTTTTCATGTAAATCGGTAAATGTGAGTGTCCACATTTGTGTGTGCTCCAGTACTGACCTGTGTGTGTGTTTCTGTTCTGCAGTACTGACCTGTGTGTGTGTGTGTGTGTGTGTTTCTGTTCTGCAGTACTGACCTGTGTGTGTGTGTGTGTGTGTTTCTGTACTGCAGTACTGACCTGTGTGTGTCTGTGTTGCAGTACTGACCTGTATGTGTCTGTGTTGCAGTACTGACCCGTGTGCCTGTGTTGCAGTACTGACCTGTGTGTGTCTGTGCTGCAGTACTGACCTGTGTGTGTCTGTGCTGCAGTACTGACCTGTGTGTGTCTGTGCTGCAGTACTGACCTGTGTGTGTCTGTGCTGCAGTACTGACCTGTGTGTCTGTGTTGCAGTACTGACCTGTGTGTGTCTGTGCTGCAGTACTGACCTGTGTGTGTCTGTGCTGCAGTACTGACCTGTGCGTGTCTGTGCTGCAGTACTGACCTGTGCGTGTCTGTGCTGCAGTACTGACCTGTGCGTGTCTGTGCTGCAGTACTGACCTGTGTGTGTATGTGTGTCTGTGCTGCAGTACTGACCTGTGCGTGTCTGTGCTGCAGTACTGATCTGTGCGTGTCTATGCTGCAGTACTGACCTGTGCGTGTCTGTGCTGCAGTACTGACCTGTGTGTGTCTGTGTTGCAGTACTGACCTGTATGTGTCTGTGTTGCAGTACTGACCCGTGTGCCTGTGTTGCAGTACTGACCTGTATGTGTCTGTGTTGCAGTACTGACCCGTGTGCCTGTGTTGCAGTACTGACCTGTGTGCCTGTGTTGCAGTACTGACCTGTGTGTGCCTGTGTTGCAGTACTGACCTGTGTGTGTCTGTGCTGCAGTACTGACCTGTGTGTGTCTGTGCTGCAGTACTGACCTGTGTGTGTCTGTGCTGCAGTACTGACCTGTGCGTGTCTGTGCTGCAGTACTGACCTGTGCGTGTCTGTGCTGCAGTACTGACCTGTGCGTGTCTGTGCTGCAGTACTGACCTGTGTGTGTCTGTGTTGCAGTACTGACCTGTATGTGTCTGTGTTGCAGTACTGACCCGTGTGCCTGTGTTGCAGTACTGACCTGTGTGCCTGTGTTGCAGTACTGACCTGTGTGTGTCTGTGCTGCAGTACTGACCTGTGTGTGTCTGTGCTGCAGTACTGACCTGTGTGTGTCTGTGCTGCAGTACTGACCTGTGCGTGTCTGTGCTGCAGTACTGACCTGTGTGTGTATGTGTGTCTGTGCTGCAGTACTGACCTGTGCGTGTCTGTGCTGCAGTACTGATCTGTGCGTGTCTATGCTGCAGTACTGACCTGTGCGTGTCTGTGCTGCAGTACTGACCTGTGTGTGTCTGTGTTGCAGTACTGACCTGTATGTGTCTGTGTTGCAGTACTGACCCGTGTGCCTGTGTTGCAGTACTGACCTGTGTGTGCCTGTGTTGCAGTACTGACCTGTATGTGTCTGTGTTGCAGTACTGACCCGTGTGCCTGTGTTGCAGTACTGACCTGTGTGCCTGTGTTGCAGTACTGACCTGTGTGTGCCTGTGTTGCAGTACTGACCTGTGTGTGTCTGTGCTGCAGTACTGACCTGTGTGTGTCTGTGCTGCAGTACTGACCTGTGTGTGTCTGTGCTGCAGTACTGACCTGTGTGTGTCTGTGCTGCAGTACTGACCTGTGCGTGTCTGTGCTGCAGTACTGACCTGTGTGTAATCTTCCTGCATGTCTTGTTTGCACAATTATCCTGAGAATTATCAGTAATCCGGCCATCACAATGCTGAGCCCCCCCCGGCCGGGTAAGATCCCCCCCCCCACTCTCCGCCTCCCATTACCAGTACTAATACCCCCATTATGATGTCACTATTGATGTGTTGCAGACTGACAGACGCGCACCGGACGGCAGTGAAGGTCACCCGCCGCATGCAGTACTTTGTTGCCCGCAGGAAATTCCAGGTACCGGGAAAGTGAAGCTTCCTGCAGTTCTAGAGCAGCTTCTCCTGAGCTCCCAGCATCCTCTGCTGGTTCAGTGTCTGCACACTGCTGTAACAGTCTGTCTGCTCAGGGTTCAGTGAGTCCAGTTGCAGCTTTGGCAGTGACTGGAGTAGAAGTGATGATAGATAGCAGAGTGATGTCATCCATATCCCCCCGCCGTCCCTGATATATCTCTCTATGGTTCCTCTCCTCCCCACGCTGCCAGCAAGCTCGCAAACCCTATGACGTCCGGGACGTGATTGAGCAGTACTCCCAGGGTCACCTGAACATGATGGTGCGGATCAAGGAGCTGCAGAGAAGGTGACTGCACGAATCCTGCGGGGGGGATAAGTGTATGGGAGAAGCTCTGCTATATATATATATATATATATATATATATATATATATATATATATATATATACTGCCTGCTGTCAGTGAATAGAAAACCTGTCCTGCTCATCTCCAGGAGAGCGGTGCTGCTCACTGACAGGAAGCATGGCGTCAGGGCTGCAGGCCGCTCTCCTGGCTCCATATTTGCTCTGACTTCTTGTTCTCGTTACAGACTGGACCATTCCCTGGGCAAACCGGGCCTCTTCCTGCCAGGTATCTCAGCCATGTGTGTATGTCATGTATCCGAAGAATCAGGGGCCCGAGGGCCGTTATACCAGATAGGTTGTATAAACTGATCTGGACCCAGAATATACGGAAAAGAATAAATAGGTTCATAGGCGCCCCCCCCCCCGCACCAGGTCCAGGGCTACATATTGTGTCCATGATACTGCAATACACAGCCTACAAAATACTGCCATAGAGCGCACACATTATACTGCCATAGAGCGCACACATTATACTGCCATAGAGCGCACACATTATACTGCCATAGAGCGCACACATTATACTGCCATAGAGCGCACACATTATACTGCCATAAAGCGCACACATTATACTGCCATAGAGCGCACACATCATACTGCCATAGAGTGCACACATCATACCGCCATAGAGCGCACACACAATACCGCCATAGAGCGCACACATCATACCTCCATAGAGTGCACACATCATACCGTCATAGAGTGCACACATCATACCGTCATAGAGTGCACAAATCATACCGCCATAGACTGCACACATCATACCGCCATAGACTGCACACATCATACCACCATAGAGTGCACACACAATACCGCCATAGAGTGCACACACAATACCGCCATAGAGTGCACACATAAAAATACCATAGAGTGCACACATCATAGTGCCATAGATTATACTCAAAATACTACCATAGAGTGCACACATAATACTGCCATAGATTATACACATAATACTGCCATAGATTATACACATAATACTGCCATAGAGTGCACACATAATACTACCATAGATTATACACATAATACTGCCATAGAGTGCACATATAATACTACCATAGATTATACACATAATACTACCATAGAGTGCACACATAATACTACCATAGATTATACACATAATACTGCCATAGATTATACATATAATACTACCATAGATTATACAGATACTACCATAGAGTGCACACATAATACTACCATAGATTATACACATAATACTACCATAGAGTGCACACATAATACTACCATAGATTATACACATAATACTGCCATAGATTATACATATAATACTACCATAGATTATACAGATGATACTACCATAGAGTTCACACATAATACTACCATAGAGTGCACACATAATACTGCCATAGATTATACACATAATACTGCCATAGAGTGCACACATAATACTACCATAGAGTGCACACATAATACTACAATAGATTAAACACATAATACTACCATACATTATACACATAATACTGCCATAGATTATACGCATAATACTACCATAGAGTGCACACATAATACTACCATAGATTATACACATAATACTACCATAGAGTGCACACATAATACTGCCATAGATTATACACATAATACTACCATAGATTATACACATAATACTACCATAGAGTGCACACATAATACTACCATAGAGTGCACACATACTACTACCATAGATTATACACATAATACTACCATAGATTATACACATAATATTACCATAGATTATACACATAATACTACCATAGAGTGCACACATAATACTACCATAGATTATACACATAGTACACCATAGATTATACACATAATATTACCATAGATTATACACATAATACTACCATAGAGTGCACACATAATACTACCATAGAATATACAGATAATACTGCCATAGATTATACACATAATACTACCATAGATTATACACATAATACTACCATAGATTATACACATAATACTACCATAGAGTGCACACATAATACTACCATAGATTATACACATAATACTACCATAGATTATACACATAATACACCATAGAGTGCACACATAATACTGCCATAGATTATACACATAATACTGCCAAAGAGTGCACACATAATACTGCCATAGAGTGCACACATACTACCATAGATTATACACATAATACTGCCATAGAGTGCACACATAATACTGCCATAGATTATACACATAATACTGCCATAGATTATATACATAATACTGCCATAGATTATACACATAATACTGCCATAGATTATACACATAATACTACCATAGAGTGCACACATAATACTACCATACATTATACACATAATACTGCCATAGATAATACACATAATACTGCAATAGATTATACACATAATACTGCCATAGAGTGCACACATAATACTGCCATAGATTATACACATAATACTGCCATAGATTATACACATAATACTACCATACATTATACACATAATACTGCCATAGATTATACACATAATACTGCCATAGATTATACATATAATACTACCATAGATTATACACATAATACTGCCATAGAGTGCACACATAATACTGCCATAGAGTGCACACATAATACTACCATAGATTATACACATAATACTGCCATAGATTATACACATAATACCACCATAGAGTGCACACATAATACTGCCATAGATTATTCACATAATACTACCATAGAGTGCACACATAATACTGCCATAGATTATACACATAATACTACCATAGAGTGCACACATAATACTGCCATAGATTATACACATAATACTGCCGTAGATTATACACATAATACTACCATAGATTATACACATAATACTACCATAGATTATACACATAATACTACCATAGATTATACACATAATACTGCCATAGATTATACACATAATACTGCCATAGATTATACACATAATACACCATAGAGTGCACACATAATACTGCCATACATTATACACATAATACTGCCATAGATAATACACATAATACTGCCATAGATTATACACATAATACTGCCATAGAGTGCACACATAATACTGCCATAGATTATACACATAATACTGCCATAGATTATACACATAATACTACCATACATTATACACATAATACTGCCATAGATTATACACATAATACTGCCATAGATTATACACATAATACTGCCATAGATTATACACATAATACTACCATAGATTATACACATAATACTGCCATAGAGTGCACACATAATACTGCCATAGAGTGCACACATAATACTACCATAGATTATACACATAATACTACCATAAAGTGCACACATAATACTGCCATAGATTATACACATAACACTACCATAGAGTGCACACATAATACTGCCATAGATTATACACATAATACTACCATAGAGTGCACACATAATACTGCCATAGATTATACACATAATACTACCATAGAGTGCACACATAATACTACCATAGATTATACACATAATACTACCATAGATTATACACATAATACTACCATAGATTATACACATAATACTGCCATAGATTATACACATAATACTGCCATAGATTATACACATAATACACCATAGAGTGCACACATAATACTGCCATACATTATACACATAATACTGCCATACACTATACACATAATACTGCCATAGATTATACACATAATACTGCCATAGATTATACACATAATACTGCCATAGATTATACACATAATACTGCCATAGATTATACACATAATACTGCCATAGATTATACACATAATACTGCCATAGATTATACACATAATACTACCATAGATTATACACATAATACTGCCATAGAGTGCACACATAATACTGCCATAGAGTGCACACATAATACTGCCATAGAGTGCACACATAATACTGCCATAGATTATACACATAATACTACCATAGAGTGCACACATAATACTGCCATAGATTATACACATAATACTACCATAGATTATACACATAATACTGCCATAGATTATACACATAATACTGCCATAGATTATACACATAATACTACCATAGAGTGCACACATAATACTACCATAGATTATACACATAATACTGCCATAGATTATACACATAATACTACCATAGATTATACACATAATACTACCATAGATTATACACATAATACTGCCATAGATTATACACATAATACTGCCATACATTATACACATAATACACCATAGATTATACACATAATACTACCATAGAGTGCACACATACTACCATAGAGTGCACACATAATACTGCCATAGATTATACACATAATACTACCATAGATTATACACATAATACTACCATAGAGTGCACACATAATACTACCATAGATTATACACTTAATACTACCATAGATTATACACATAATACTGCCATAGATTATACACATAATACTGCCATACATTATACACATAATACACCATAGATTATACACATAATACTACCATAGAGTGCACACATAATACTACCATAGAGTGCACACATAATACTGCCATAGATTATACACATAATACTACCATAGAGTGCACACATAATACTGCCATAGATTATACACATAATACTACCATAGAGTGCACACATAATACTACCATAGAGTGCACACATAATACTGCCATAGATTATACACATAATACTACCACAGATTATACACATAATACTACCATAGATTATACACATAATACTACCATAGATTATACACATAATACTACCATAGAGTGCACACATAATACTACCATAGAGTGCACACATAATACTACCATAGATTATACACATAATACTACCATAGATTATACACATAATACTGCCATAGATTATACACATAATACTGCCATAGATTGTACACATAATACTGCCATAGATTATACACATAATACTACCATAGAGTGCACACATAATACTACCATAGATTTTACACATAATACTGCCATAGATTATACACATAATACACCATAGATTATACACATAATACTACCATAGAGTGCACACATAATACTGCCATAGATTATACACATAATACTGCCATAGATTATACACATAGTACTACCATAGATTATACACATAATACTACCATAGAGTGCACACATAATACTGCCATAGAGTGCACACATAATACTGCCATAGATTATAATCTATGGCAGTATTATGTGTATAATCTATGGCAGTATTATGTGTATAATCTATGGCAGTATTATGTGTGCACTCTATGGTAGTATTATGTGTATAATCTATGGCAGTATTATGTGTGCACTCTACGGTAGTATTATGTGTATAATCTATGGTAGTATTATGTGTATAATCTATGGTAGTATTATGTGTGCACTCTATGGTAGTATTATGTGTATAATCTATGGCAGTATTATGTGTATAATCTATGGCAGTATTATGTGTATAATCTATGGCAGTATTATGTGTATAATCTATGGCAGTATTATGTGTATACACATAATACTACCATAGATTATACACATAATACTGCCATAGATTATACACATAATACTGCCATAGATTATACACATAATACTACCATAGATTATACACATAATACTACCATAGACTATACACATAATACTGCCATAGATTATACACATAATACTACCATAGATTATACACATAATACTGCCATAGATTATACACATAATACTGCCATAGATTATACACATAATACACCATAGATTATACACATAATACTACCATAGAGTGCACACATAATACTGCCATAGAGTGCACACATAATACTGCCATAGATTATACACATAATACTGCCATAGATTATACACATAATACTGCCATAGATTATACACATAATACTGCCATAGATTATACACATAATACTACCATAGATTATACACATAATACTACCATAGAGTGCACACATAATACTGCCATAGAGTGCACACATAATACTGCCATAGATTATACACATAATACTGCCATAGATTATACACATAATACTACCATAGATTATACACATAATACTACCATAGAGTGCACACATAATACTACCATAGACTATACACATAATACTGCCATAGATTATACACATAATACTACCATAGATTATACACATAATACTGCCATAGATTATACACATAATACTACCATAGAGTGCACACATAATACTGCCATACATTATACACATAATACTACCATAGATTATACACATAATACTACCATAGATTATACACATAATACTACCATAGAGTGCACACATAATACTACCATAGAGTGCACACATAATACTGCCATAGAGTGCACACATAATACTGCCATAGATTATACACATAATACTACCATAGAGTGCACACATAATACTGCCATAGATTATACACATAATACTACCATAGATTATACACATAATACTGCCATAGAGTGCACACATAATACTGCCATAGATTATACACATATTACTACCATAGAGTGCACACATAACACTACCATAGATTATACACATAATACTACCATAGATTATACACATAATACTGCCATAGATTATACACATAATACTGCCATAGATTATACACATAATACTGCCATAGAGTGCACACCTAATACTACCATAGATTATACACATAATACTGCCATAGATTATACACATAATACTGCCATAGATTATACACATAATACTACCATAGAGTGCACACATAATACTACCATAGATTATACACATAATACTGCCATAGATTATACACATAATACACCATAGAGTGCACACATAATACTGCCATAGATTATACACATAATACTGCCAAAGAGTGCACACATAATACTGCCATAGAGTGCACACATACTACCATAGATTATACACATAATACTGCCATAGAGTGCACACATAATACTGCCATAGATTATACACATAATACTGCCATAGATTATATACATAATACTGCCATAGATTATACACATAATACTGCCATAGATTATACACATAATACTACCATAGAGTGCACACATAATACTACCATACATTATACACATAATACTGCCATAGATAATACACATAATACTGCCATAGATTATACACATAATACTGCCATAGATTATACACATAATACTACCATAGATTATACACATAATACTGCCATAGATTATACACATAATACTACCATAGATTATACACATAATACTGCTATAGATTATACACATAATACTACCATAGAGTGCACACATAATACTACCATACATTATACACATAATACTGCCATAGATAATACACATAATACTGCCATAGATTATACACATAATACTGCCATAGATTATACACATAATACTACCATAGATTATACACATAATACTGCCATAGATTATACACATAATACTGCCATAGATTATACACATAATACTACCATAGATTATACACATAATACTACCATAGAGTGCACACATAATACTGCCATAGATTATACACATAATACTGCCATAGATTATACACATAATACTACCATAGATTATACACATAATACTACCATAGATTATACACATAATACTACCATAGAGTGCACACATAATACTGCCATAGATTATACACATAATACTACCATAGATTATACACATAATACTGCCATAGATTATACACATAATACTACCATAGAGTGCACACCCGTATGCTAGAGTGCCGTATAGTCTATATAATAGCAGATAATCGAGCGCTTTTCTTCTCCCTAACTGTGATCCTCCTCTCCGCAGAGAAGGGAGTGGATAAAGGCTACTACACGGTGGGATCGCGGCTCATGCGTCTGGAGGAGAAGGTACCACGTTCTTTTTTTTCATCTGGTCATTCTTAAAGGGGAAGTCCACCTTCATGAATGGCTGATTTTGTCTCTGTGAGGTGTGATTCCCCTTTAAGCTGCAGCCCATCTGTCTCGATGAGCCCCCCTAATATCAGATGTTGTGTGTGATCCCCCGGACCCCTCGCCATCCCCCTCCCTGGCACAGTTACATTTTCCCAGGATGAGGACCCAGCCTGGCACAGGGAGGGCAGAGCAGGGGACACCGCACACTCCCCCTCCGACCATTTGCCTCTTGTTCCCGCAGCTCAGAGACCCTCTTGGGTGTTTCATTGTGGGGTCTCGCTGGCTACTGAGCTGGCACAAGGTCTGCTCACTTGGCAGTGCCAGGCTGGTCTGGGCAGCGGCACGGGCTGAGTGCGCCCATTGTCTGAGCGTCCTGGAATCAGCCAGACGCCCAGCAGAACGCGGCCCCCCATCACCGCAGCATAATGAGCCCCTCTAATTATTCTCCTGTCCCCGGATCACCCCTGGAGAGTGTCAGCATGGCCGCCCGCTGGGGGCAAACCAGGACAAGCTTAGATACATCAGGGCTGTATCACAGGGTAGGATAAGATACATTAAGCAGGCTTAGATACACTGAAACAGCATTGTACATTATAGGTTTAGATACACTTGGCTGAGCAGACAGTATCACGCGATAAGCTAAGATACACCAGGACAGTATCACAGAGGGAAGGCTTAGATACAAACATAAACTGACAGTATCACACATGATGGGCTTCAGTGCACAGTGGCTCAGTAGGCAGGATCAAACAAGATTAGATACACCCCCAGCAGGGAGTATCACGTGATATACTTAGATACACAGATTTATCATTGCAGTATATAGGCCCATGGTTTTCTCTCCCCTCCTGTTCCCCTGGTGTATTATGGGGTGTCAGGCTGTAGACCCCCATGCCTTGCACTGCGCGGTCTCCTCTCCCCTCCTGTACCCCTGGTGTATTATGGGGTGTCAGGCTGTAGACCCCCATGCCTTGCACTGTGCGGTCTCCTCTCCCCTCCTGTACCCCTAATGTATTATGGGGTGTCAGGCTGTAGACCCCCATGCCTTGCACTGTGCGGTCTCCTCTCCCCTCCTGTACCCCTGGTGTATTATGGGGTGTTGGGCTGTAGACCCCCATGCCTTGCACTGCTCGGTCTCCTCTCCCCTCCTTGCACACAGTCCTCTTCTCCTGGTGTATTATGGGGTCTCGGGCTGTAGACCCCCATGCCTTGCACTGCTCAGTCTCCTCTTCCCTCCTCTTCTTCTACTGTATTATGGGGTCTCGGGCTGCAGACCCCCATCCCTTGCACTGCACGGTCTCCTCTCCCCTCCTCTTCCCCTGGTGTATTATGAGGTCTCGGGCTGCAGACCCACATGCCTCGCACTGCGCAGTCTCCTCTCCCTTCCTCTTCTCCTGGTGTAGTATGCGGTGTCAGGCTGCAGACCCCCATGCCTTGCACTGCTCAGTCTCCTCTTCCCTCCTCTTCTTCTACTGTATTATGGTGTCTCGGGCTGCAGACCCCCATCCCTTGCACTGCACGGTCTCCTCTCCCCTCCTCTTCCTCTGGTGTATTATGAGGTCTCGGGCTGCAGACCCACGTGCCTCGCACTGCGCAGTCTCCTCTCCCTTCCTCTTCTCCTGGTGTATTATGCGGTGTCGGGCTGCAGACCCCCATGCCTTGCACTGCTCAGTCTCCTCTTCCCTCCTCTTCTTCTACTGTATTATGGAGTCTCGGGCTGCAGATCCCCATCCCTTGCACTGCACGGTCTCCTCTCCCCTCCTCTTCCTCTGGTGTATTATGAGGTTTCGGGCTGCAGACCCCCATGCCTTGCACTGCTCGGTCTTCTCTCCCCTACTCTTCTCCTACTGTATTATGGGGTCTCTGGCTGCAGACCCCTATGCCTTGCACTGCTCGGTCTCCTCTCCCCTCCTTGCACACAGTCCTCTTCCCCTGGTGTATTATGGGGTCTTGGGCTGCAGACCCCCATTCCTTGCACTGATCGGTCTCCTCTCCCCTCCAGGTCTCCCAGATGGATAACAAGTTGGATGAAATCCTTCGTGTCTTCCGAGCTCAGTTGGTGCCAGAGGAGGATCGGGTGTTGCCCCCTGAGCCCGCCTCGCCGTCCCCCCACCGGCTGCACCCCTCTCACAGCTCCCCCACCCCCAGCCGCCCATTCTGAGACCCTCCGTCCATCTGCTCCAATGGTCAAGAGACAGAAGCGGCTGCCACCACCTGGCACCAAGCGGTTGTGACAGTGGCAGATGCCCCATAAGAGGCTTCCCACCCAGCGGGGGTCCAACGAGGGTCCCAATGGGCACACAGATGCCCCATAAGAGGCTTTCCACCCAGCGAGGGTCCCATCGGGCACAGAGGTGCCACAGAAACCCACAGGTGGTGCCACGCGTCCACCAGAGCGGAGGACATAGACTACATTGAGGGAGAGACCCTCCCAGGTGTGCAGCCATGGCCGCCCGACTCCTCCTGGACCGGCTCATCGGGATCTCATGTCATGAATGTCTCTGACTCGCCTCAACTATGCAGAAGGATGCACAGTCCACGAGCGGGGGTCCCCCGAGGCGGTGCCCCCCAATGTCCTCACTGAGATTGTGTCACAGCCGGTACACACAGTACATGCCACTCCGGCCCATCTGGGAGGGGTCCACACGGGTTGTTGACCCATTTGCCTTATATTGTCTATAGCTGCCCCCCTCCCCTGTGTAACCATACCCCCCCCCATCATCCTTGTCTCATCAGAGGTGGGCGTGTACAGAAATATGCTAATGTATGCAAATGAGTCTGAAAGGGAATAAAGACTAAAGTAGCAAAACATCTGGGATTGGCTGAAAGCTTTGTTAAAGATCTGCGGCCAAGACCGGACAAGACCGCAGCGTGTACTGAGGCGTGCAGCAGCTGCAGGACCCGCACACAGAAGGTCACATGACCAGAACGTCTTAGGTCCTCAAACCAAAGGATGGCAAATTAAACAGGTCTGGGGTCTGTATTAGTTTAGGGGTCTGGTCTGGGGTCTGTATTTAGGGGTCTGGTTGGGGGTCTCTATTAGTTTAGGGGTCTGGTCTGGGGTCTGTATTAGTTTAGGGGTCTGGTCTGGGGTCTGTATTAGTTTAGGGGTCTGGTCTGGGGTCTGTATTAGTTTAGGGGTCTGGGGTCTGTATTAGTTTAGGGGTCTGGGGTCTGTATTAGTTTAGGGGTCTGGGGTCTGTATTAGTTTAGGGGTCTGGGGTCTGTATTAGTTTAGGGGTCTGGGGTCTGTATTAGTTTAGGGGTCTGGTCTGGGGTCTGTATTAGTTTAGGGGTCTGGTCTGGGGTCTGTATTAGGTTAGGGGTCCGGTCTGGGGTCTCTATTAGTTTAGGGGTCTGGTCTGGGGTCTGTATTAGTTTAGGGGTCTGGTCTGGGGTCTCTATTAGTTTAGGGGTCTGGTCTGGGGTCTGTATTAGTTTAGGGGTCTGGTCTGGGGTCTGTATTAGTTTAGGGGTCTGGTCTGGGGTCTGTATTAGTTTAGGGGTCTGGTCTGGGGTCTGTATTAGTTTAGGGGTCTGGTCTGGGGTCTGTATTAGTTTAGGGGTCTGTTCTGGGGTCTGTATTAGTTTTGGGGTCTGGTGTCTGTATTAGTTTAGGGGTCTGGGGTCTGTATTAGTTTAGGGGTCTGGTCTGGGGTCTGTATTAGGGCTCGTTCCCACTGAGCAAAAGCAGCTGAATTTCTGCGCTGAATCAGCGCTGAAATTTCAGCCGTTAAAATAGGTGCAGAGCTAATTTCCATTGTGTTGAATGGAAATTCTGCTCTGCAGTTCACACAGTGGAATTTCCGCACTGAACTAATCCGCTTTCCGCCAGAAGAATGAACATGTTCATTCTTCCGCTAGCGGAAGCCTATACAAACCAATGGGGCTCTGATTTTCAGTTTCAGCGCGGAATACACGCGTATTCAGCGCGGAATACAAGCGTAATACAAGCGGAAATTACTCGCTGAATCAGCGCGGAAATGGGGAAAAGGGGGGGGGGAGGAGGATTCTAGTATATGTTCTGGTATAGTCTAGTTTACTCACCAAATACTCGCTGAATTTCAGCGCTGAATGCATGCGGATTCAGCGCGGATTCCTCGAGTATTCCGCGCTGAATTTGTCAAGAGCTGATTACGAGCTGAACACTTTCCTAGCAGAATACGCAGGGATTTTGCTTACATTCTGCTTATATTCTGCTCGGAATTCAGCCTCAGTTGATTTCAGGCAGAAATATTTCCTTGCGTAATCCGCTCCTTTTGCTCTGTGTGAACGAGCCCTTAGTTTAGGGGTCTGGTCTGGGGTCTGTATTAGTTTAGGGGTCTGGTCTGGGGTCTGTATTAGTTTTGGGGTCTGGTCTGGGATCTGTATTAGTTTAGGGGTCTGGGGTCTGTATTAGTTTTGGGGTCTATTCTGGGGTCTGTATTAGTTTTGGGGTCTGGTCTGGGGCCTGTATTAGTTTTGGGGTCCGGTCGGGGGTCTCTATTAGTTTAGGGGTCTGGTCTGGGGTCTGTATTAGTTTAGGGGTCTGGTCTGGGGTCTGTATTAGTTCAGGGGTCTGGTCTGGGGTCTGTATTAGTTTAGGGGTCTGGTCTGGGGTCTGTATTAGTTTTGGGGTCTGGTCTGGGATCTGTATTAGTTTAGGGGTCTGGGGTCTGTATTAGTTTTGGGGTCTATTCTGGGGTCTGTATTAGTTTTGGGGTCTGGTCTGGGGTCTGTATTAGATTAGGGGTCTGGTCTGGGGTCTGTATTAGTTCAGGGGTCTGGTCTGGGG
The DNA here is from genome assembly GCA_027789725.1 of Dendropsophus ebraccatus. NCBI lineage: Eukaryota > Metazoa > Chordata > Amphibia > Anura > Hylidae > Dendropsophus > Dendropsophus ebraccatus. Next base: position 5,487,578 of record JAQFWZ010000046.1, on the reverse strand, counting down.
TCTGTATTAGTTTAGGGGTCTGGTCTGGGGTCTGTATTAGTTTAGGGGTCTGGGGTCTGTATTAGTTTTGGGGTCCGGTCTGGAGTCTGTATTAGTTTAGGGGTCTGGTCTGGGGTCTGTATTAGTTTTGGGGTCCGGTCTGGGGTCTGTATTAGTTTTGGGGTCCGGTCTGGGATCTGTATTAGTTTAGGGGTCTGGGGTCTGTATTAGTTTTGGGGTCTATTCTGGGGTCTGTATTAGTTTTGGGGTCTGGTCTGGGGCCTGTATTAGTTTTGGGGTCCGGTCTGGGGTCTGCATTAGTTTAGGGGTCTGGTCTGGGGTCTGTATTAGTTTAGGGGTCTGGTCTGGGGTCTGTATTAGTTTTGGGGTCTGGTCTGGGATCTGTATTAGTTTAGGGGTCTGGTCTGGGGTCTGTATTAGTTTTGGGGTCTATTCTGGGGTCTGTATTAGTTTTGGGGTCTGGTCTGGGGCCTGTATTAGTTTAGGGGTCTGGTCTGGGGTCTGTATTAGTTTAGGGGTCTGGTCTGGGATCTGTATTAGTTTAGGGGTCTGGGGTCTGTATTAGTTTAGGGGTCTGGTCTGGGGTCTGTATTAGTTTTGGGGTCCGGTCTGGGGTCTGTATTAGTTTTGGGGTCCGGTCTGGGATCTGTATTAGTTTAGGGGTCTGGGGTCTGTATTAGTTTAGGGGTCTGGTCTGGGGTCTGTATTAGGTTAGGGGTCTGGTCTGGGGTCTGTATTAGTTTAGGGGTCTGGGGTCTGTATTAGTTTAGGGGTCTGGTCTGGGGTCTGTATTAGTTTTGGGGTCTGGTCTGGGATCTGTATTAGTTTAGGGGTCTGGGGTCTGTATTAGTTTTGGGGTCCGGTCTGGGGTCTGTATTAGTTTTGGGGTCCGGTCTGGGGTCTGTATTAGGTTAGGGGTCTGGTCTGGGGTCTGTATTAGTTTTGGGGTCCGGTCTGGGGTCTGTATTAGTTTTGGGGTCTATTCTGGGGTCTGTATTAGTTTTGGGGTCTGGTCTGGGGCCTGTATTAGTTTAGGGGTCTGGTCTGGGGTCTCTATTGGTATTAGGGGTCTGGTCTGGGCTCTGTATTAGTTTAGGGGTCTGGGGTCTGTATTACTTTAGGGGTCTATTCTGGGGTCTGTATTAGTTTTGGGGTCTGGTCTGGGGTCTGTATTAGTTTTGGGGTCTGGTCTGGGGTCTGTATTAGTTTTGGGGTCCGGTCTGGGGTCTGTATTAGTTTTGGGGTCTGGTCTGGGGTCTGTATTAGTTTTGGGGTCCGGTCTGGGCTCTGTATTAGTTTAGGGGTCCGGTCTGGGGTCTGCATTAGGTTAGGGGTCCGGTCTGGGGTCTGTATTAGTTTAGGGGTCCGGTCTGGGGTCTGCATTAGGTTAGGGGTCCGGTCTGGCTTTGGTATCAGGGGTCTGGGGTCTGCAGCTATGTAGGGGTGTCATACAGAAGTGTTTGGTCTCCCCTCTCTATCTGCCATCTTGGTGCCCGTTGGCCGCTGTGGCACTGTGGGCATCTCCATAGACCCCGCTGTGGGTGGGCACGCTGGCATTCTCAGGGTGACCATAAAAGGGAAGAAATGGGAAACCTCCGTGACTTTCCCCCCGGGCACATTATTCACATAACTGACTGCTCACCTGATGGCGGACTACACGCCCCAGGTTTACCTACTAAGAGGCTCCATGTGATGGCCGGTAGTGGCCGGGATACATGAGCCGTGCTGTGTGTAGGATCTGGGTGATGAGGAACTACAACTCCCATCATGTTACTGACGGTCTCCTCTAAGACCTGGGAGTTATATAGGCCGGATACAACTGTACCAAACCCTCAGCTCTGAGAACTGTCAGATATAGGGGCGGCGTATCACGTATCTAAGCCACTACACTCCTCTCCTGTCTGTATGGGGGGGGGAGGGGGGGGGGAGGGGGGGGAGGGGGGGGAGGGCAGAGAAAACAGGTGTGAGGCCAGAACACAGGGGGCCTTGTTATAGGGAAGGTAAAGAATTAACCCCTTGTATCCTGCCCAGAGAGAGGGAGGGGCCTGTGTACACCGCAGACAGGAGAAGTGGTACTGTGCACTGTGTATATGTATATATATATATATATATATATATATATATATATATATACTGAGGATTACACCCAGCATACAGGACAGGAGAAGTGGTACTGTGCACTGTATATATATATATATATATATATATATATATATATATATATATATATATATATATACTGAGGATTACACCCAGCATACAGGACAGGGGAAGTGGTACTGTGCACTGTATATATATACTGAGGATTACACCCAGCATACAGGACAGGAGAAGTGGTACTGTGCACTGTATATATATACTGAGGATTACACCCAGCATACAGGACAGGAGAAGTGGTACTGTGCACTGTATATATATATACTGAGGATTACACCCAGCATACAGGACAGGAGAAGTGGTACTGTGCACTGTATATATATATATATATATATATATATATATATACTGACGATTACACCCAGTATACAGGACAGGAGAAGTGGTACTGTGCAATGTATATATATATATACTGAGGATTACACCCAGCATACAGGACAGGAGAAGTGGTACTGTGCAGTGTCCATATATACATGAGAGGAGAAGTGGTACTGTGCACCATCCATATATACAGGATAAGAGAAGTTGTACTGTGCAGTGTCCGTATATACAGGATAAGAGAAGTGGTACTGTGCGGTGTCCATATATACAGGATAAGAGAAGTGGTACTGTGCACCATCCATATATACAGGATAAGAGAAGTGGTACTGTGCAGCATCCATATATACAGGATAAGAGAAGTGGTACTGTGCAGTGTCCATATATACAGGAGAGGAGAAGTGGTACTGTGCACCGTCCATATATACAGGATAAGAGAAGTTGTACTGTGCAGTGTCCGTATATACAGGATAAGAGAAGTGGTACTGTGCACCATCCATATATACAGGATAAGAGAAGTGGTACTGTGCAGCATCCATATATACAGGATAAGAGAAGTGGTACTGTGCAGTGTCCATATATACAGGATAAGAGAAGTGGTACTGTGCAGCATCCATATATACAGGATAAGAGAAGTGGTACTGTGCAGTGTCCATATATACAGGATAAGAGAAGTGGTACTGTGCAGTGTCCATATATACAGGATAAGAGAAGTGGTACTGTGCAGCATCCATATATACAGGATAAGAGAAGTGGTACTGTGCAGCGTCCGTATATACAGGATAAGAGAAGTGGTACTGTGTAGTGTCCATATATACAGGATAAGAGAAGTGGTACTGTGCAGCGTCCGTATATACAGGATAAGAGAAGTGGTACTGTGCAGTGTCCATATATACAGGATAAGAGAAGTGGTACTGTGTAGTGTCCATATATACAGGATAAGAGAAGTGGTACTGTGCAGTGTCCATATATACAGGATAAGAGAAGTGGTACTGTGCAGCGTCCGTATATACAGGATAAGAGAAGTGGTACTGTGCAGTGTCCATATATACAGGATAAGAGAAGTGGTACTGTGCACCATCCATATATACAGGATAAGAGAAGTGGTACTGTGCACCATCCATATATACAGGATAAGAGAAGTAGTACTGTGCACCATCCATATATACAGGATAAGAGAAGTGGTACTGTGCAGTGTCCATATATACAGGATAAGAGAAGTGGTACTGTGCAGTGTCCATATATACAGGATAAGAGAAGTTGTACTGTGCAGCATCCATATATACAGGATAAGAGAAGTGGTACTGTGCAGTGTCCATATATACAGGATAAGAGAAGTTGTACTGTGCAGTGTCCATATATACAGAAGTTGTACTGTGCAGTGTCCATATATACAGGATAAGAGAAGTGGTACTGTGCACCATCCATATATACAGGATAAGAGAAGTGGTACTGTGCACCATCCATATATACAGGATAAGAGAAGTGGTACTGTGCAGTGTCCGTATATACAGGATAAGAGAAGTGGTACTGTGCAGTGTCCATATATACAGGATAAGAGAAGTGGTACTGTGCAGTGTCCGTATATACAGGATAAGAGAAGTGGTACTGTGCAGTGTCCATATATACAGGATAAGAGAAGTGGTACTGTGCAGTGTCCATATATACAGGATAAGAGAAGTGGTACTGTGCACCATCCATATATACAGGATAAGAGAAGTGGTACTGTGCACCATCCATATATACAGGATAAGAGAAGTTGTACTGTGCAGCATCCATATATACAGGATAAGAGAAGTGGTACTGTGCAGTGTCCATATATACAGGATAAGAGAAGTTGTACTGTGCAGTGTCCATATATACAGAAGTTGTACTGTGCAGTGTCCATATATACAGGATAAGAGAAGTGGTACTGTGCACCATCCATATATACAGGATAAGAGAAGTGTTACTGTGCACCATCCATATATACAGGATAAGAGAAGTGGTACTGTGCAGTGTCCGTATATACAGGATAAGAGAAGTGGTACTGTGCAGTGTCCATATATACAGGATAAGAGAAGTGGTACTGTGCAGTGTCCGTATATACAGGATAAGAGAAGTGGTACTGTGCAGTGTCCATATATACAGGATAAGAGAAGTGGTACTGTGCAGTGTCCATATATACAGGATAAGAGAAGTGGTACTGTGCACCATCCATATATACAGGATAAGAGAAGTGGTACTGTGCACCATCCATATATACAGGATAAGAGAAGTGGTACTGTGCAGCATCCATATATACAGAATAAGAGAAGTGGTACTGTGCAGCATCCATATATACAGGATAAGAGAAGTGGTACTGTGCAGTGTCCGTATATACAGGATAAGAGAAGTGGTACTGTGCAGTGTCCATATATACAGGATAAGAGAAGTGGTACTGTGCAGTGTCCATATATACAGGATAAGAGAAGTGGTACTGTGCAGCATCCATATATACAGGATAAGAGAAGTGGTACTGTGTAGTGTCCATATATACAGGATAAGAGAAGTGGTACTGTGCAGCGTCCATATATACAGGATAAGAGAAGTGGTACTGTGCACTGTCCGTATATACAGGAGAAGTTGTACTGTGCACTGTCCGTATATACAGGAGAAGTTGTACTGTGCAGCATCCATATATACAGGAGAAGTTGTACTGTGCACTGTCCGTATATACAGGAGAAGTTGTACTGTGCAGCATCCATATATACAGGAGAAGTTGTACTGTGCACTGTCCGTATATACAGGAGAAGTTGTACTGTGCACTGTCCGTACGCTCTTCTTCTATGTTCTGGACCTCGGGGCGGATTGAGCGTACGTGACCAATCAGAAGGGAACAGAACACAATTCCAATCTTCCACCTTAAGTGTTTGTCCCGCCTCCTCTCAGCTTCACTACTATCCCCCAGGCCCCGCCCCCATGTTGTATTCTTATTGGTTTCTTCTCATGTCAATCAATCAGGCTAGAAAAGGAGTGAAGAAAAACTGAAAAACAACCGGAACATGGAAGAAAAACCAGCGGCGGCGATCAGGATCCATAGAGAGCTCAGCACAGTCACAGGCTTTCCGCCCTGTTCACACCTACAGGTTTTATTTGCAGTTACTGAATACAAAGTTGGAAAACGTCTCCCTCCACCTGATCCATTACTGAGTGTTCCGGAAAGTTGGCTCACAGCCCTTCCAGCCTTCACAGGTCACTCAGCTTTCCTGGAGCCCTGAACGGCATTCAAAAGGACGGATCACAAGGTAACCTGTCTGTTTGCCTTTCAGGACTCTAGGAAAGCTGGGTGACAGGTACTCAGGGCCTGCAGGCTCCAATCCTAAGTAGTTATGGCGCTTTCTTCTAGAAACAGCGCCCCTCTTACCCTCAGTCTGGGTGCGGTATTGCAGCTCAGATCCATTCGGGTGAATAAAGACGCTTTTTCTCACTCTGGATAACACCTTAAAAGGGAACTCCAGCAAAAAATAAAAAGATTTGTAATTTACTTCTATATGAAAATCTCCAGTCTTCCAGTACTTATCAGCTGCTGTATGTCCTGCAGGAAGTGGTGTATTCTCTCCAGTCTGACACAGTGCTCTCTGCTGCCACCTCTGTCCAGAGCAGGAGAGGTTTTCTATGAGGATTTGCTGCTGCTCTGGACAGAGGTGGCAGCAGAGAGCACTGTGTCAGACTGGAGAGAATACACCACTTCCTGCAGGACATACAGCAGCTGATAAGTACTGGAAGACTGGAGATTTTTTAATAAAAAAAAATAATCTACAAATCTATATAACTTTCTGACACCAGATAGCTTTTTTTTTACCGGAGTTCCCCTTTAATTAGACTTTTTTTTATTTTAGTTAAATCCCCGTTTGTTCCAGGTCTCGTGTGTCGGAATAAAAACACATTCACAGTTTGTTTTTTTTTGTGCATAAATTTACTATTATTTTTTATGATTGCATGACGTCAGAATACAAATCAAAGAAATTTCAAACTTTACCAACAAAAAAAAATATACACACATACATATATTTTTTTTCTTCTCCGGCATCTGGCTCAGTCTGCAATCCTTGCTCTACTGCCAAATTATTACAAAAAAAAAAGTAAAAAAAAAAAAAAAAATTATAAAAAAAAATTCCTGCTACAATAAGAACCAAAAAAAACGCTTATATATAAACAGCATTTACAGATGCACAAAATCTGCCACTTTGGCTTTTTGGAAAAAAAAAATAAAAACATTTTTTTTTTTTTACTAGATTAAACAATTTTTTTTTTCTTTTAGAAACATAAATAAGTTAGTAAAAGGTTTCAGTGTCTTTACACAGCAATTCACATACACACCTCAACATTGGTCACCAGAGAGTTTGCTACATACAGACACCACGCGCAGACGGCGGCGGGGGAGGAGCAGAGGGTTCTGGCTGCCGGGCACAGCTGGACCCGCTGCCCGGGAAGTGCTGCTAGGATAGAAGCCATTGGCTGCTATGACGGGCGATGATGCATCTGAAAATTTGACCTAAAATTATATACGGATACGGTGATTGGAAAAAAAAAAAAACCCAACATGATTGAGTAGTAACTACTGGTTTATAAAACTTCTGACACGTCAGTAGGTCTGATCGCTGGGGGTCCAGGTGCAGAGATCCCTACTATATAGGGAGCTGAGCCCATTTGGTTGTGCACGATTCTCCTCAGGGGCGGGGTTAATTCTGTTGAACTCAGGTCTACTCAAGGGCGGGGTTAACTCAGTTGTGCTCAGTTATCTTCAGGGGCGGGGATAACTCAGTTGTGCTCAGTTATCTTCAGGGGCGGGGATAACTCAGTTGTGCTCAGTTATCTTCAGGGGCGGGGATAACTCAGTTATCTTCAGGGGCGGGGATAACTCAGTTGTGCTCAGTTATCTTCAGGGGCAGGGATAACTCAGTTGGGCTCTGATCTCCTCAGGGGCAGGGATAACTCAGTTGGGCTCTGATCTCCTCAGGGATGGGGTTAACTGTTGTATTCAGATCTAATCAAGGGCGGGGATAACCAAATTATGCTCAGATCTCCTCAGAGGCGGGGTTAAATCAATTATGCTCTGATTTCCTCAGAGGCGGGGTTAAATCAATTATGCTCAGATCTCCTCAGAGGCGGGGTTAATTCAATTATGCTCAGATCTCCTCAGAGGCGGGGTTAACTATGAATAGACTGATATACTCATTAATGTACTGGCTCCTAGAAGTCTATCTACTAGGGTAGAGCTGCAATGAAGCATTTTCCAGGTACTTTAGGACAGAGACAGCACTGCGAACAGGGTCCGGAACACTTTCTCCACCTGTAACTGATGTAGTAATCAGATACCCCTCTTAATGATAACCACATCTACTGGAGGAGATTTCCACTGTAGCACACTGTTCCTTTAAGACAGAAAATGGGTAGAAAGCCATCGCTCCTCAGAGGCGGGGTTAGCTGAGCACAGATTCTATAAGGTTACACAACAATTATACTATCTACTAGAGGAAGGTTGTACTGCAGCGTTCTGTTACATTAAGGCAAAGATAACGCTGAGATAAGGACACTTAGTAGCAATCAGATTTTTGAAGTCATTGATGGAGACTCCTCAGGGGCGGGGCTAGCTGCACAAAGATACAAAGAACAGGGTTAACCTGAATATTTCAGCAGGGGTCACAATGTTTGACATGTCAAAAGTTTTATAAAACACTACTTACCCTCTAACCCCTCCCTACAAGCTGAGTGGGAGGGGAGCAAAAATGGCGCTCTGTACTGTGCGGACATCATTTTTTTTTTATATATATATATAACGGAAATGCAATGGTTGAATGAAAAAGATAAAGCTTACAACCAGACAATATTTTTTTTTTCTTCACACAGCATGTGGCCAGTGTTCACAAAAAAAATCAGATTTTTTTTTTCCTCAATTTCAAACCTTATTACAAATTAAAAAATAGATATATTTTTATTTACAGAACATAAAAAAAATTGTAATAAAAAAACAAACAAAAATAAAATACTGTGGAGCCGTCTTCCGGCAACGAAAGGTCTGAACACATCGGTTACAAAAAAAAAATGGAAAGGGGAGGGGAGGGGTTATATTCCCAATTTTTTAATTTTTGTAATTTTAATTAAAAAAAATTAACTCTATAATAAAAAAAAAAAAAAAAAAAAGTTTTTTTTTTTTTTAAATCTGATTTAAAAAAAATTCAAACAATAAATTGGTCAGATTTTTATATATTTTTTTACTTTGTTCTTTATGTTGGGGGCAAAAATCACAGGCAGCCTGTAGGTGGCGCCATGCCGGAGCCGTATATGAAGATGGACAAACAGGTTCCCGCCCTCTTGACCCTTTCAGTCCCTGGGATTTCACTATGTAAGCCACCCATGAAATAAAAACAAATTTTGGCTAGTCAAGGTGCCCATGTGACGGGCACTGCCCCCTCCCCCGATGTGTTGCAGACCTGGCCTTACGGAAGAATTCACAGATCAGCCGGGTGACCTCGTGTGCCAGCTCCAAGGTTTCTCCTCACTCAGATCTGTGTGAACCCGTCTCGCGCTCTGCCCCTCTCTAAAACGTTTTATGTGCTACACAAGGGGGCGACGGCGGGCACACGGGTGGTAAGAGAATACGAAGGTGCCTCGTTGCACAATGCTACATGTCATGCCCGGGGTAATTAGTGTTACTCTGTATCAGTGCTTGCAGGGTTCTCCCACCAGTGACAGAGTCCACGGGCCGACTGGGCAGGAGTCAGCCGACACTGGAGGAAGATGAACCTGGTACCTGCGGGGGAGAAGAGGAGGAGTCAGCAACAATATATACACTACACATATATAGCAGTACAGCACATGACACTGTATACCCCGAGACTGCACCTGTATTATAGTAGTATATTCCTGTATATAGGAGAAGTATTATAGTAGTTATATTCCTGTATATAGGGGGCAGTATTATAGTATATTCCTGTATATAGGGGGCAGTATTATAGTAGTTATATTCCTGTATATAGGAGCAGTATTATAGTAGTTATATCCCTGTATATAGGAGCAGTATTATAGTAGTTATATTCCTGTATATAGGAGCAGTATTATAGTAGTTATATTCCTGTATATAGGAGCAGTATTATAGTAGTTATATTCCTGTATATAGGAGCAGTATTATAGTAGTTATATCCCTGTATATATGAGCAGTATTATAGTAGTTATATTCCTGTATATAGGAGCAGTATTATAGTAGTTATATTCCTGTATATAGGAGCAGTATTATAGTAGTTATATCCCTGTATATAGGAGCAGTATTATAGTAGTTATATTCCTGTATATAGGAGCAGTATTATAGTAGTTATATTCCTGTATATAGGAGCAGTATTATAGTAGTTATATTCCTGTATATAGGGGGCAGTATTATAGTAGTTATATTCCTGTATATAGGAGCAGTATTATAGTAGTTATATTCCTGTATATAGGAGCTGTATTATAGTAGTTATATTCCTGTATATAGGAGCAGTATTATAGTAGTTATATTCCTGTATATAGGAGCAGTATTATAGTAGTTATATTCTTGTATATAGGAGGCAGTATTATAGTAGTTATATTCCTGTATATAGGAGCAGTATTATAGTAGTTGTATTCCTGTACATAGGAGCGGTATTATAGTAGTATATTCCTGTATATAGGAGCAGTATTATAGTAGTATATTCCTGTATATAGGAGCAGTATTATAGTAGTATATTTTTGTATATAGGGAGCAGTATTATAGTAGTTATATCCCTGTATATAGGAGCAGTATTATAGTAGTATATTCCTGTATATAGGGGCAGTATTATAGTAGTTATATCCCTGTATATAGCAGTATTATAGTAGTTATATTCCTGTATATAGGAGCAGTATTATAGTAGTTATATTCCTGTATATAGGAGCAGTATTATAGTAGTATATTCCTGTATATAGGAGCAGTATTATAGTAGTATATTCCTGTATATAGGAGCAGTATTATAGTAGTATATTTTTGTATATAGGAGCAGTATTATAGTAGTTATATCCCTGTATATAGGAGCAGTATTATAGTAGTATATTCCTGTATATAGGGGCAGTATTATAGTAGTTATATCCCTGTATATAGCAGTATTATAGTAGTTATATTCCTGTATATAGGAGCAGTATTATAGTAGTTATATTCCTGTATATAGGAGCAGTATTATAGTAGTATATTCCTGTATATAGGATCAGTATTATAGTAGTTATATCCCTGTATATAGGAGCAGTATTATAGTAGTTATATCCCTGTATATAGGGGGCAGTATTATAGTAGTTATATTCATGTATATAGGAGCAGTATTATAGTAGTTATATCCCTGTATATAGGAGCAGTATTATAGTAGTTATATCCCTGTATATAGGAGCAGTATTATAGTAGTTATATCCCTGTATATAGGAGCAGTATTATAGTAGTTATATTCCTGTATATAGGGGGCAGTATTATAGTAGTTATATTCCTGTATATAGGAGCAGTATTATAGTAGTATATTCCTGTATATAGGAGCAGTATTATAGTAGTTGTATTCCTGTATATAGGAGCAGTATTATAGTAGTATATTCCTGTATATAGGAGCAGTATTATAGTAGTATATTCCTGTATATAGGAGCAGTATTATAGTAGTATATTTTTGTATATAGGGAGCAGTATTATAGTAGTTATATCCCTGTATATAGGAGCAGTATTATAGTAGTTATATCCCTGTATATAGGAGCAGTATTATAGTAGTATATTCCTGTATATAGGGGCAGTATTATAGTAGTTATATCCCTGTATATAGGAGCAGTATTATAGTAGTTATATTCCTGTATATAGGAGCAGTATTATAGTAGTATATTCCTGTATATAGGAGCAGTATTATAGTAGTATATTCCTGTATATAGGAGCAGTATTATAGTAGTTATATTCCTGTATGTAGGAGCAGTATTATAGTAGTATATTTTTGTATATAGGAGCAGTATTATAGTAGTTATATCCCTGTATATAGGAGCAGTATTATAGTAGTTATATCCCTGTATATAGGGGCAGTATTATAGTAGTTATATTCCTGTATATAGGAGCAGTATTATAGTAGTTATATCCCTGTATATAGGAGCAGTATTATAGTAGTTATATTCCTGTATATAGGGGCAGTATTATAGTAGTTATATTCCTGTATATAGGAGCAGTATTATAGTAGTTATATTCCTGTATATAGGAGCAGTATTATAGTAGTTATATTCCTGTATGTAGGAGCAGTATTATAGTAGTTATATTCCTGTATATAGGGGCAGTATTATAGTAGTTATATTCCTGTATATAGGAGCAGTATTATAGTAGTTATATTCCTGTATATAGGAGCAGTATTATAGTAGTTATATTCCTGTATATAGGAGCAGTATGTATTATAGTAGTTATATTCCTCTATATAGGAGCAGTATTATAGTAGTTATATCCCTGTATATAGGAGCAGTATTATAGTAGTTATATCCCTGTATATAGGAGCAGTATTATAGTAGTTATATTCCTGTATATAGGAGCAGTATTATAGTAGTATATTCCTGTATATAGGAGTATTATAGTAGTTATATTCCTGTATATAGGAGCAGTATTATAGTAGTTATATTCCTGTATATAGGAGCAGTATTATAGTAGTTATATTCCTGTATATAGGAGCAGTATTATAGTAGTTATATTCCTGTATATAGGAGCAGTATTATAGTAGTTATATTCCTGTATATAGGGGGCAGTATTATAGTAGTTATATTCCTGTATATAGGGGCAGTATTATAGTAGTATATCCCTGTATATAGGAGCAGTATTATAGTAGTTATATCCCTGTATATAGGAGCAGTATTATAGTAGTTATATTCTTGTATATAGGAGCAGTATTATAGTAGTTATATTCCTGTATATAGGAGCAGTATTATAGTAGTTATATCCATGTATATAGGAGCAGTATTATAGTAGGTATATTCCTGTATATAGGAGCAGTATTATAGTAGTTATATTCCTGTATATAGGAGCAGTATTATAGTAGTTATATCCCTGTATATAGGAGCAGTATTATAGCAGTTATATTCAGGATACAATATGGAGAGTACAGGATTCCAGCCTCCTCCTATCACTGGTGATGTTACTATTATCTGTGACTGGACCTGCCCTTTAATTTTCATGTGACAACCACAGAGTAAACAGTAGTAGCGGAGTATAATCTATCATCAGACACACGTGTTGTGTAGTACTCTCTTGCCCGCAGCTCATAGTATGACTGGAGGGGGTGGGGGCGGTTTGTTTTCAAACACCAGCGTAGGGTGTCACCGGCGTGTTCCGCAGCAGACCACTTCCTGACCCCTCCCCCCATTTCCGCTATATGTTGTTTACAGCTGTGACTTCCAGATACTTGTCTGATAGTAATGTGACGGTGTACGGTACTATGCCGGTGACATCATGGACGGACCGCCATCAGGCTTTGCTTTCTAGGGGTTGTCACCAACTCTGTGTCCCAATCCTTAAAGGGCTTGTCCAGTTTTATGAATCATGACACATTTTATAAGCTTCTGATGTAACAAAGGGGTCGGAGTTCCCCTCTAGGTGGTGGGAGCATGGGGGGTCTTCTTACCCATCGCTCTACGTGCTGGGTCGGCTCTTCTTGGGGGTCTTCTCAGGCGAAGGCGCCGAGCTGCCCCCCACGGTGTCTCCAGTCTCTGTCCTGTGGGATTTCCTGGCGTTGGATGAGGGGGGGTCTGCAGGAGAGAAGGGCGACCATGGTCAGGTGACGCACATCGGGGGTCATTCACCAAAAACGCCATTCACTTTGGTATCCAAAACCTTGTCAGTAGCTGCGCCCCCTCCTCTAATATCACCCAATGCATGAGGGGGGGGGGGGGGGCCTGGAGCATCACATTCCCGACTATACCGCAATATGGCCACCACCTAGCCCCTCCCCTTTATTAGGGATCTAATACAACTGTTAGTATTGATACAGGATCGGATACAATGTATCACGTCAATCTGATGGCAAAACCGACAGATCCCTGCATGTCCCAGTCTCTGACTACTTCTACCCTGCCGCCCCCTGACAACTTGTACCTCCTAAATACCTACAGGTCTAATATTATACACCCTGCCGCCCCCTGACAACTTGTACCTCCTAAATACCTACAGGTCTAATATTATACACCCTGCCGCCCCCTGACAACTTGTACCTCCTAAATACCTACAGGTCTAGTATTATACACCCTGCCGCCCCCTGACAACTTGTACCTTCTATATACCTACAGGTCTAGTATTATACACCCTGCCACCCCCTGACAACTTGTACCTTCTATATACCTACAGGTCCAGTATTATACACCCTGCCGCCCCCTGACAACTTGTACCTTCTATATACCTACAGGTCTAGTATTATACACCCTGCCGCCCCCTGACAACTTGTACCTCCTAAATACCTACAGGTCTAGTATTATACACCCTGCCGCCCCCTGACAACTTGTACCTCCTATATACCTACAGGTCCAGTATTATACACCCTGCCGCCCCCTGACAACTTGTACCTTCTATATACCTACAGGTCTAGTATTATACACCCTGCCACCCCCTGACAACTTGTACCTTCTATATACCTACAGGTCCAGTATTATACACCCTGCCGCCCCCTGACAACTTGTACCTTCTATATACCTACAGGTCTAGTATTATACACCCTGCCGCCCCCTGACAACTTGTACCTCCTAAATACCTACAGGTCTAGTATTATACACCCTGCCGCCCCCTGACAACTTGTACCTCCTATATACCTACAGGTCCAGTATTATACACCCTGCCGCCCCCTGACAACTTGTACCTTCTATATACCTACAGGTCCAGTATTATACACCCTGCCGCCCCCTGACAACTTGTACCTCCTAAATACCTACAGGTCTAGTATTATACACCCTGCCGCCCCCTGACAACTTGTACCTTCTATATACCTACAGGTCTAGTATTATACACCCTGCCACCCCCTGACTACTTGTACCTTCTAAATACCTACAGATTCCAGCATGTCATAGCAATCTCTTCTATACACTGCCACCCTCTGACAACCTGTACCCTCACAGTCCACCACAACACTCTCTTACATACCATGCTATTCTCTGGCCAATTTCACACCATCACCCTCTGACAACTTGTTCATTCCTATTTCCTACAGATCGAAGCATGCCACAATAACAATCTCTTCTATCTCCCCCGACACCCTCTGACAACTTGTATTCCCAATAAGCCATAACAATCACATATACCCGGGCACCCTCTGACAACCTGTATTCCCAATAAGCCATAACAATCACATATACCCAGGCACCCTCTGACAACCTGTATTCCCAATAAGCCATAACAATCACATATACCCAGGCACCCTCTGACAACTTGTATTCCCAATAAGCCATAACAACCTCTTCTATCTCCCCGACACCCCGGGTCTGCGGGTTACAGAGCGTCCCTCGCTCTCCAGCTGGTGTGTGACTACAACTCCCAGCATGTCTGCTGTATAGTGGGAGGAGGGTTGTGCAGCAGCTGGAGATACAGATCCACCTTAAGAGACAACAGAAACAATGTAACAAAACAATCAGCTACAATGTATCAGTCAGATAGAGGGACGGATCTCCCCCGACTACACCGGGACCAGTCGGACGCCCGGATTCTGGTTAGAAGCCCTCGGGTAACCTCCGCCCTCCCCGTGACAGTTAGGTGAGCCCACATAGCGGAGGCCCCGCCCCCTGGCGGGCGTCTGGCCGCTCTCACCCGTCGCTTCTCCGCTCCTCTTCTTCCCCCGGGCCTCCGGCTCCTCCTCGGCGCCCGCTTTTAGGTGTGGCCCCCGGCGGTAGAAGTCGGGTGTGTCGGGCCCCGCCACCTCCCAGCTCAGGGCGCCGTCTAGCGGGCGTTCGTTGTGGAAGTCGAAGTTCCAGCGCTGCCGCTGCTCGTCCTCCAGCTCCTGGCGGCACCGGGCCAGCTCCCGGGCCAGGCTCTCATGGTCTACCGGCCCGAAGAGGCATCGGCGGGCGGCGGTGCGGGGCGAGCCCGGGGCCCGGGACACCCGCTCCACGCCCGGAGAGCCCGGGGACAGGCGCACGCCCGACATGGGGCCCAGGAGTCAGCTCAGCGGGTCACCGGGTAATCCTGCGCTGCCCAATATGGCGGCCGTGCGAGCCAGCGCCCGACGGGGGGATTTAAACGCCCCCTGCTGGTGATTGGCTGCAGCGGAGATCCTCCCGGTTAAGGTGGAACGGGAGAGATGTGGGTGACCCGCTGCGCCCGGCTGTGTAATGGAGGACTACAGGGGCCAGCATGCCCGGCTATGTAACAGGAGGACTACAGGGGCCAGCATGCCCACAGGAGGACTACAGGGGCCAGCATGCCCAGCTATGTAACAGGAGGACTACAGGGGCCAGCATGCCCAGCTATGTAACAGGAGGACTACAGGGGCCAGCATGCCCGGCTATGTAACAGGAGGACTACAGGGGCCAGCATGCCCGGCTAAGTAACAGGAGGACTACAGGGGCCAGCATGCCCACAGGAGGACTACAGGGGCCAGCATGCCCACAGGATCTGTAACAGGAGGACTACAGGGGCCAGCATGCCCGGCTATGTAACAGGAGGACTACAGGGGCCAGCATGCCCGGCTATGTAACAGGAGGACTACAGGGGCCAGCATGCCCACAGGATCTGTAACAGGAGGACTACAGGGGCCAGCATGCCCGGCTATGTAACAGGAGGACTACAGGGGTCAGCATGCCCGGCTATGTAACAGGAGGACTACAGGGGCCAGCATGCCCACAGGAGGACTACAGGGGCCAGCATGCCCGGCTATGTAACAGGAGGACTACAGGGGCCAGCATGCCCGGCCGTGTAATGGAGGACTACAGGGGCCAGCATGCCCAGCTATGTAACAGGAGGACTACAGGGGCCAGCATGCCCACAGGAGGACTACAGGGGCCAGCATGCCCGGCTATGTAACAGGAGGACTACAGGGGCCAGCATGCCCGGCTATGTAACAGGAGGACTACAGGGGCCAGCATGACCACAGGAGGACTACAGGGGCCAGCATGCCCGGCTATGTAACAGGAGGACTACAGGGGCCAGCATGCCCGGCTATGTAACAGGAGGACTACAGGGGCCAGCATGCCCGGCCAGGATCCGCCATCACACGAGGCCTCAGCCTGGATCCTACAGCAGCACAGAGCTCAGCTTCCAGTAATTACAGCTGCATCTACTGGGGGAACTACAAAGCCCAGAACCCTGACACCCTCTGACAACTTATACACCCCCACCCTCTGACAACCTGTACCATCCTCTCTGGTCCCTCATACACTGCGCCCTCTGACAACTTATACACCCCACCCTCTGACAACCTGTACCATTCCATATACCTGGCTGGCCGTCCTCTCTGGTCCCTCATACACTGCGCCCTCTGACAACTTATACACCCCACCCTCTGACAACCTGTACCATCCCATATACCTGGCTGGCCGTCCTCTCTGGTCCCTCATACACTGCGCCCTCTGACGATTTGAGCCTTCCCACTTCTTACAGATCCCATTATACTGTATTATCATACTGTCTTACATATGGAGCCGCCCTCTAACAACTTGTACCTTCCCGATCTATACACCTCTCTGTATGTCATCATCTCATACATACCCTCCACCCTCTGGCAACTTGTACCATCCAAGCATGGAGCATCCTATATACCTGGCCATCCTCTCTGGTCCTTTACACACTGCACCCTCTGACAACTTCTTTCTTCCCACTTTCTATAGATCCTAGAGTAATATCATACTGTTGTATATTTACCGCACCTTCTGACAACTTGTACCTTCCCGATCCATACACCTCAGCACGCCATCATCTCTTACATACCCTCCACCCTCTGGTCACTTATACGGCGACACCCTCTGGCCTCTTCACAGTCAGTACCTTCAGTTTCTGCAGATCCCAGTGTCTCATAGAACCCTCTTACCGCTTGCACACTGTAACCATCTGACCATCCAAGTTCCTGCCCTACAACCCTACGACAACTTGTACCTTTCTAGTTCCTACAGATTCCAGTATGTGACCATAATTTCTCACCCTGCCACCCTCTGGCAACTTATACACATCTACACAGCAGCCAGCACCTTCCCCATTACTACAGATCAGTCCACTGCATACCCTCCACCCTCTGGGCACTTCAATATTAACACCCCCACCGCCTGTCTCCAATCTGCTATATACCCTGCCACCCTCTGACAACTTGTACATTCCTAGTTTCTACCGATCGCTATTAGACATAATAATGCGTTACATACCAGCCACCCTCTGATAACTTCTACCTTTCAAGTTTCTATACATCCCAGTATGTCATAACAATATCTTACATACTTTCCACCCTCTGACAACTTGTCCCTTCTCAGTTTCTACAGATTCCACTATGTCCTAACAGTTTATTACATGACCTCCACCCTCTGGCCACTTAATCACTGACAACCTCCATAGTGTCTACAGACTCTGCTATGTCTTCCAATCTCTTCTATATCCTGCCACCCTCTGACAACTTGTATTTTTCCAGTTTCCAATCTCTTCTATACTGCCATCTCCTCTGACAACTTTGTCTCTGCTATGTCTTCCAATTTCTTCTATGCTGCCACCCTCTGACAACTTGTACCTTCCCAGTTTCCAATTTCTTCTATGCTGCCACCCTCTGACAACTTGTACCTTCCTCTGTGATGATGCTGAAGTGTATGAAATGTGAGGGGGAATAAAATCAGAAAACTTGACGTTTGGTCAAAATACAGTCGTTTTATTGTCAAAATCCACAATATAAAAATTCCATCATTAATCTTGTTTGGGGTTCAGCGGGTGGGAGGGTGGTGGGCGGAGCTTGGCGCCATAAGCGGAGGACTCCCCATGATAGAAGCGATGAGCCCCCCATATAACTCTAGCCCCAGGCTCCCAGCGAGACCTTCCTGCGCTCAGCCACCAGGTGGCGTCACCGAGCTGTAGCCTCCAATCACAGAGACTGGAGATTGTAGAACTACAAGTCTCAGCAGAACCGCAAGGCATGATGGGATCAATATTATCGTACCACCCGGGCGTGCGGGACGTTGTATCCATCAGACTGGTATCTAGTGATACAAAGCGGAGGAGAAGGCGCTCAGGGAGGGCCAGATGCTCCGCCCACCTGTCAGCCCGTTCAGCCAATCAGATGTCAGCTTACATTTCTAACCTTCCCTTTTATACATACTGAAATCTGATTGGCTGTCACTGGGCACCATGAACCTAACCCTCCCCATCTGTACACGGCTGCAGGCAGTATACACAGCGCTGTACATGAGGCTGCAGGTAGTATACACAGCGCTGTACATGAGGCTGCAGGTAGTATACACAGCGCTGTACATGAGGCTGCAGGTAGTATACACAGCGCTGTACATGAGGCTGCAGGTAGTATACACATCGCTGTACATGAGGCTGCAGGTAGTATACACAGCGCTGTACATGAGGCTGCAGACACTATACACAGCGCTGTACACAAGGCTGCAGATACTATACACAGCGCTGTACATGAGGCTGCAGATACTATACACAGCGCTGTACACAAGGCTGCAGGTACTATACACAGCGCTGTACATGAGGCTGCAGGTAGTATACACAGCACTGTACACAGGGCTGCAGGCAGTATACACAGTGCTGTACACAAGGCTGCAGATACTATACACAGCGCTGTACACACGGCTGCAGGCAGTATACACAGCATTGTACATGAGGCTGCAGGCAGTATACACAGCGCTGTACACAATGCTGCAGGCAGTATACACAGCGCTGTACAGGAGGCTGCAGGTAGTATACACAGCGCTGTACACACGGCTGCAGGCAGTATACACAGCATTGTACATGAGGCTGCAGGCAGTATACACAGCGCTGTACACAATGCTGCAGGCAGTATACACAGCGCTGTACATGAGGCTGCAGGCAGTATACACAGCGCTGTACATGAGGCTGCAGGCAGTATACACAGCGCTGTACATGAGGCTGCAGGTAGTATACACAGCGCTGTACACGCGGCTGCAGGCAGTATACGCAGCGCTGTACACACGGCTGCAGGCAGTATACACAGCGCTGTACACAATGCTGCAGGCAGTATACACAGCGCTGTACACACGGCTGCAGACACTATACACAGCACTGTACATTAGGCTGCAGGTAGTATACACAGCGCTGTACACAAGGCTGCAGGTAGTATACACAGCGCTGTACATGAGGCTGCAGGTAGTATACACAGCACTGTACACAGGGCTGCAGGCAGTATACACAGCGCTGTACACAAGGCTGCAGACACTATACACAGCGCTGTACACACGGCTGCAGGTAGTATACACAGCGCTGTACACAAGGCTGCAGGTAGTATACACAGCGCTGTACACAATGCTAGTATACGCAGCGCTGTACACACGGCTGCAGGCAGTATACACAGCGCTGTACACACGGCTGCAGACACTATACACAGCGCTGTACATGAGGCTGCAGGCAGTATACACAGCGCTGTACACGAAGCTGCAGGCAGTATACACAGCACTGTACACACGGCTGCAGGCAGTATACACAGCACTGTACACACGGCTGCAGGCAGTATACACAGCGCTGTACACACGGCTGCAGGCAGTATACACAGCGCTGTACACACGGCTGCAGGCAGTATACACAGCGCTGTACACACGGCTGCAGGCAGTATACACAGCGCTGTACACACGGCTGCAGGCAGTATACACAGCGCTGTACACAATGCTGCAGGCAGTATACACAGCGCTGTACACAATGCTGCAGGCAGTATACACAGCGCTGTACACAAGGCTGCAGGCAGTATACACAGCGCTGTACACATGGCTGCAGGCAGTATACACAGCGCTGTACACAAGGCTGCAGGCACTATACACAGCGCTGTACACAAGGCTGCAGGCACTATACACAGCGCTGTACACATGGCTGAGGATAAGGCTGCAGGCACTATACACAGCGCTGTACACATGGCTGAGGATAAGGCTGTATCCATACAAGTTACTGTACATAAAGCTAATATAAGGCAGCAGCAGCAGATATACCCAGTGCTGTACACGGAGGAGCTCACACACAGCGCTGTACAGGTCAGTCCATGGTCTACAGGCGGTTTCTGTGTAAGCGGGGGGGTTGGGGTCACACACAGTACAGGACGCGACCCCGGATGGTGGCTCCTTCTGTACATCGCTGTCGGGACACATCAGCCAGGGTTGGCGGGGCGCAGGCTACACGGACAGGGGCGGCCGCCGCTCCCCTCACTCACACGCCAGCTTACTGTCAAAACTAGAGAGGGCAACGGAGAAAGCCTGGAGGGCGCAGAGCGGGTAACTGTAATCCAGGGTGAAGAGGTCCTCTGCCACCCGGCCAAACTGCATGACAATGTACTCCGCTGTGGAGGGGGAGGGGGACAGAGGTCAGGGGGAGCAGAGGACAGAGGTCAGGGGGAAGGGGACAGAGGTCAGGAGGAGCAGAGGTCAGAGGTCAGGAGAAGCAGAGGTCAGGGGGACAGAGGTCGGGGGGAAGGGGACAGAGGTCAGTGGGAGGGAAAGGAAAGGCAGATCAGTGGGAGCAGTCGAGATATATGGGGGGGGGGGAGACACAAGAAACAACAGTTGGGGGAACCAGGGGTGGTGGAGATACACAGGGTAGACACAGAGGGGGAGGGGGGCGGCAGACATACACGGGGGGACGGACGGACAGAGGGGAGTGGGGGGTATAGATACATGGAGGGGGGACATACACGGGGGGACGGACAGTGGGGAGGGGGTGGTATAGATACATGGGGGGGACACAGAGGGGGAGGGGGCGGCAGACATACACGGGGGGACGGACGGACAGAGGGGAGGGGGGGTATAGATACATGGAGGGGGGACATACAAGGGGGGACACAGAGGGAAGGGGGGCGGCAGACATACACGGGACACACACACACACAGAGGGGAGGGGGACAGTATAGATACACGGGGGGACACAGAGGGGAGGGTTATAGACATACACGGAGGGACACAGAGGGGAGGGGGGTGGAGATCCACAGGGGGACACAGAGGGGAGGGGGGCGGTATAGATACACAGGAGGAAACAGAGGGGAGGGGGGCGGTATAGATACACGGGGGAGACACACACACACACACACACACAGAGGGGAGGGGGAAAGTATAGATACACGGGGGGAAACAGAGGGGAGGGGGAAAGTATAGATACACGGGGGGAAACAGAGGGGAGGGGGGGGCGGTAGAGATACACGGGGGGACACAGAGGGGAGGGAAGCGGTATAGATACACAGGAGGACACAGAGGGGAGAGGGGCGGTATAGATACATGGGGGGACACAGAGGGGAGAGGGGCGGTATAGATACACGGGGGGACACAGAGGGGAGGGGGGCGGTATAAATACACGGGGGGACACAGAGGGGAGAGGGGCGGTATAGATACACGGGAGGACACAGAGGGGCGGTAGAGATACACAGGGGGACACGGCGGAGGGGGGCGGTAGAGATACACGGGGGACACGGGGGAGGGGGGCGGTAGAGATACACAGGGAGACACAGGGGAGGGGGGCGGTAGACACGGGGGGAGCGGTCCCACTCACGGTCATTGTCGTGGACGATCTGGAAGTTCTTCACAGAGGCGTGGGTGACGCGGCCGTGGAAGTTGAGCACGTAGGACTGGGTGTCGTCGTTCCACACGGGCGCCTTGTTGTGCAGCTCGATGATGTTCTCCTGACGCTTGCTCTGCCACCGGGACAGAAGACTCTCCGACTCCTGCCAAACAGATCAGTGTGTAAACACAGCGCCAGTCTCCCCCATGTGGTTGTATCTGGTACTGCAGCTCCTCATTTAGAGGGGCCCTGTGCCATATCAGGTCCTGGCAGGGAGGGGGTTAAAGGACGTACGTTTTGTGGCTGGAAGGGAATGCGTTCGTGGTTGATGTTCATTCCCGGTATTAACACGGACATCTTCCGGGGCCCCTTGAAGCCGAGCACGTTGGTCTCCTGTGAGATGAGACGACATTGGGGATAAGTGATGACGATAAATGGAGGAGGCGGCTGTGACAGCCCCCCGATACTTACATAACACACCGCCGCCAGCTCCTGCCGCACCCCACTGCCGACCTCTGACCCCCGAGTCTTGGTCGGATTCTCTCCATTGTCGTATACAGTGAACTTGGTTCCCATTAGGTTGGATCTGAAAGGAGGAAAACAGGAGGGTCACAGCTATACAGAGGGGGTCACAGCTATACAGGGGGGGTCACAGCTATACAGGGGGGGTCACAGCTATACAGAGGGGGTCACAGCTATACAGAGGGGGTCACAGCTATACAGGGGGGGTCACAGCTATACAGGGGGGGTCACAGCTATACAGCGGGGGTCACAGCTATACAGGGGGGGTCACAGCTATACAGGGGGGGTCACAGCTATACAGAGGGGGTCACAGCTATACAGAGGGGGTCACAGCTATACAGGGGGGGTCACAGCTATACAGGGGGGGGTCACAGCTATACAGGGGGGGGGTCACAGCTATACAGGGGGGGGTCACAGCTATACAGGGGGGGTCACAGCTATACAGAGGGGGTCACAGCTATACAGGGGGGGGGTCACAGCTATACAGGGGGGGTCACAGCTATACAGGGGGGGGTCACAGCTATACAGGGGGGGGTCACAGCTATACAGAGGGGGTCACAGCTATACAGGGGGGGGTCACAGCTATACAAAGGGGGTCACAGCTATACAGAGGGGGTCACAGCTATACAGGGGGGGTCACAGCTATACAGCGGGGGTCACAGCTATACAGGGGGGGTCACAGCTATACAGGGGGGGTCACAGCTATACAAAGGGGGTCACAGCTATACAAAGGGGGTCACAGCTATACAGGGGGGGTCACAGCTATACAGCGGGGGTCACAGCTATACAAAGGGGGTCACAGCTATACAGAGGGGGTCACAGCTATACAGAGGGGGTCACAGCTATACAGAGGGGGTCACAGCTATACAGAGGGGGGGGTCACAGCTATACAGGGGGGGTCACAGCAACAGGGGGAGGGGGGTGAAGGATCCTGAGTTCACGGATCAGAGTGAGCGATCACCATGAAGCCCAGCAGCAGGGGGCGCTCTGCAACCTGAAAGTCCTCATATAAAACCAGTAGAAGCCCTCCCACCCATGATCCTGACTGAAAACCTCCTACTGTTTAGTGTACACAGCTCATATGCAGACCTATGAGTCTCCATGGTAACAGACTACAAACAAAACCTGTAGTCGTGTGTCTCTAGGAGGCAGCGGAGTCTGTAACCATGGAGACACATAGATCTGCACTGGCAGCAGGATATGTACAGAGCTGAGGGTCTCTCGTGTGACCTCATACACACCGGAGTTTCCCTATAAAGCTGCCCCCCTCCCGGGACATGTCGATGGGGTCGATGGAGATCAGGTAATTGGAGGTTTTGCTCTTTTTCCTCTTTCTTCCAGCCAGAAGGAAAACCTGCAAGAGAAGGAGATGGTGTAATGCCTCATCTGCCCTGTGGGGGCACTATTCCTCCACTGATGGAGGTCTGTGACCTCTGACCTTGCGGCTGTCCTCCCTCTCCAGGTGCATGTAGTAGGTAGGATACAGCCCGCGGTCCATCCCCTTCTTGTCGCGGCTGATCCGACATCTTATGGTGACGCCCCGAGGTGCCGGGCGGAGAGCAAACTCCTTCAGTTCTCCCACATCCACTGCATCTCCGGGGGGCGCTGCTGGAGCGGGGTCTGCAGAGGCCGAGTCCTGTAACCAGCACAGCAAGGGTTAATAAGGGAGACACCGGCAGCTGATCCAGAACCCGAATCCAGAACCCAACACTCACTGTCAGCGACTTCTTACTGGAGGACGAACCAGGACGAGTTCCCCCCGACTCCGTCTCCCCCTCATCCGAGGATTCCTCATCAAACCGCAGACTGTCCGATATCCCTGCAGGAGAGACGACTACATCCAGGAGACTGCCCCCTGCTGTACACACCCCCACCAGCAAAGTATAATACAGCATGTAACTCAGGATCAGTAATGTATGTACACAGTGACCCCACCAGCAGAATAGTGAGTGCAGCTCTGGGGTATAATACAGGATGGAACTCAGGATCAGTAATGTATGTACACAGTGACCCCACCAGCAGAATAGTGAGTGCAGCTCTGGAGTATAATGCAGGATGTAACTCAGGATCAGTAATGTAATCTATGAACACAGTGACCCCACCAGCAGAATAGTGAGTGCAGCTCTGGAGTATAATACAGGATGTAACTCAGGATCAGTAATGTAATGTATGTACACAGTGACCCCACCAGCAGAATAGTGAGTGCAGCTCTGGAGTATAATACAGGATGTAACTCAGGATCAGTAATGTAATGTATGTACACAGTGACCCCACCAGCAGAACAGTGATTACAGCTCTGGATGTGTGATGTTCCTGCGCAGGGACACTCACCTCTCTCCTGCAGCATTTCTTGGAGGTCCCGTCTGGACACGTCCGGCTTTCCCGGGGTCTCCTCCTCCTCCTCAGAGCCTGGTCCGGCTGTAGGTTCTCTCTGAGCCACAGTATAGGTCCTCACCTCCTTTGCGGCGTTCTGGGTGTTGCTCGGCTTGGTCGCAGGTAATCGAGATTTGCTTTTGCGTTCCTTTGAGGCGGAGGGGGGATTGCCCTGAACGGATTCAGCCCGGCCGTTCACCTGGCTGGAGTCGTCGGACGGAATCTCATCCGGACAGGTTTCTCCCACTGACAGAATGTGAATCTTGTATTCCAGGTCCTGACTCTCTGACGTGAGGAACGCCGCTGGGCCGTCTATCCCTATGTGAGGGTTAAACTGTATTATTAGAGCAGAAGACACTGAACAAGCAGAAGCCGCCCGCTCAGGTCCATCCAGGGGGCAGAGAAGACCCCTTATTCCTGCAGCATCAGCCTGTACTGTGCTCTGTGTGCTGCCACCTACAGGAAGTCACCTGTAACATCAGGCTACTCACTGTCTGACCACTGGCCCCGATATCTGGGGGCAGGAGGACATTTCTGGGGTCATTTCTCACCATGTAAGGCGACATCCGAGGTGGCGGATCTGGGGGTCTGGCTCTGCACCAGGGGGGCTTGCTCTTCGCTCTTCTTGGCTTTTCCACGTCGCGCTCGGGGTTCCTGGTTTGGCTGCACCATGAGGGGCTCCTGCCGCTTCCTCCTCTGCTTCTGCTCCAGGAGGGCCCGCTACTCACAGGAGACAGAGGAGACACATTACAGAAGGTGCCGGGTCCCAGAGACACATTACAGAGGGTGCCGGGCACAGGAGACACATTACAGAGGGTGCCGGGCACAGGAGACACATTACAGAGGGTGCCAGGTCCCAGAGACACATTACAGAGGGTGCCGGGCACAGGAGACACATTACAGAGGGTGCTGGGCACAGGAGACACATTACAGAGGGTGTCGGGCACAGGAGACACATTACAAAGGGTGCCGGGCACAGGAGACACATTACAGAGGGTGCCGGGCACAGGAGACACATTACAGAGGGTGCCGGGCACAGGAGACACATTACAGAGGGTGCCAGGTCCCAGAGACACATTACAGAGGGTGCCGGGCACAGGAGACACATTACAGAGGGTGCTGGGCACAGGAGACACATTACAGAGGGTGTCGGGCACAGGAGACACATTACAAAGGGTGCCGGGCACAGGAGACACATTACAGAAGGTGCCGGGCACAGGAGACACATTACAGAAGGTGCCGGGCACAGGAGACACATTACAGAAGGTGCCAGGTCCCAGAGACACATTACAAAGGGTGCCGGGCACAGGAGACACATTACCGAGGGTGCCGGGCACAGGAGACACATTACAGAGGGTGCCGGGCACAGGAGACACATTACCGAGGGTGCCGGGCACAGGAGACACATTACAGAAGGTGCCTGGTACAGGAGACACATTACAGAAGGTGCCGGGCACAGGAGACACATTACAGAGGGTGCCGGGTCCCAGAGACACATTACAGAGGGTGCCGGGCACAGGAGACACATTACAGAGGGTGCCGGGCACAGGAGACACATTACAAAGGGTGCCGGGCACAGGAGACACATTACAAAGGGTGCCGGGCACAGGAGACACATTACCGAGGGTGCCGGGCACAGGAGACACATTACAGAGGGTGCCGGGCACAGGAGACACATTACAGAGGGTGCCGGGCACAGGAGACACATTACAAAGGGTGCCGGGCACAGGAGACACACTACAAAGGGTGCCGGGCACAGGAGACACATTACAGAAGGTGCCGGGCACAGGAGACACATTACAGAAGGTGCCGGGTCCCAGAGACACATTACAGAGGGTGCCGGGCACAGGAGACACATTACAGAGGGTGCCGGGCACAGGAGACACATTACAGAAGGTGCCGGGCACGGGAGACACATTACAGAGGGTGCCAGGTCCCAGAGACAGATTACAGAGGGTGCCGGGCACAGGAGACACATTACAGAGGGTGTCGGGCACAGGAGACACATTACAAAGGGTGCCGGGCACAGGAGACACATTACAGAAGGTGCCGGGCACAGGAGACACATTACAGAAGGTGCCGGGCACAGGAGACACATTACAGAAGGTGCCAGGCACAGGAGACACATTACAGAGGGTGCCGGGCACAGGAGACACATTACAGAAGGTGCCGGGTACGGGACACACATTACAGAGGGTGCCGGGCACAGGAGACACATTACAGAGGGTGCCGGGCACGGGAGACACATTACAGAGGGTACCGGGTACGGGAGACACATTACAGAGGGTGCCGGGTACGGGAGACACATTACAGAGGGTGCCGGGTACGGGAGACACATTACAGAGGGTGCCGGGCATGGGAGACACATTACAGAGGGTGCCGGGCCCCGGAGACACATTACAGAGGGTGCCGGGCACAGGAGACACATTACAGAGGGTGCCGGGCACAGGAGACACATTACAGAGGGGGCCGGGCACAGGAGACACATTACAGAGGGTGCCGGGCACAGGAGACACATTACAGAGGGTGCCGGGTGTGGTGCGGGCAGTGTTCTACAGGTGTGAACAGTACCTGCCTCCTCCCTGCCTACCTGGTTGTGAAGCTTCAGCTGGCGGAGTCGGGAACTCTCATCATCCAGGATACTGCAAATAGCAAGGAAAAATCTGTGTATTAGAGCAGGGTGATGATGATGATGATGGGGTGTGTGTATTAGAGCAGGGTGATGATGATGATGATGGGGTGTGTGTATTAGAGCAGGGTGATGATGATGATGATGGGGTCTGTGTATTAGAGCAGGATGATGATGATGATGGGGTGTATTAGAGCAGGGTGATGATTATGATGGGGTGTGTGTATTAGAGCAGGGTGATGATGATGATGATGGGGTCTGTGTATTAGAGCAGGATGATGATGATGATGGGGTCTGTGTATTAGAGCAGGGTGATGATGATGATGGGGTGTATTAGAGCAGGGTGATGATTATGATGATGGGGTCTGTGTATTAGAGCAGGGTGATGATGATGATGGGGTCTGTGTATTAGAGCAGGGTGATGATGATGATGATGGGGTCTGTGTATTAGAGCAGGGTGATGATGATGGGGTCTGTGTATTAGAGCAGGGTGATGATGATGATGATGATGGGGTCTGTGTATTAGAGCAGGGTGATGATGATGATGATGGGGTCTGTGTATTAGAGCAGGGTGATGATGATGGGGTCTGTGTATTAGAGCAGGGTGATGATGATGATGATGGGGTCTGTGTATTAGAGCAGGGTGATGATGATGATGATGGGGTCTGTGTATTAGAGCAGGGTGATGATTATGATGATGGGGTCTGTGTATTAGAGCAGGGTGATGATGATGATGATGATGGGGTCTGTGTATTAGAGCAGGATGATGATGATGATGGGGTCTGTGTATTAGAGCAGGGTGATGATGATGATGGGGTGTATTAGAGCAGGGTGATGATTATGATGGGGTCTGTGTATTAGAGCAGGGTGATGATGATGGGGTCTGTGTATTAGAGCAGGGTGATGATGATGATGATGATGGGGTGTGTGTATTAGAGCAGGGTGATGATTATGATGATGGGGTCTGTGTATTAGAGCAGGGTGATGATGATGATGGGGTCTGTGTATTAGAGCAGGGTGATGATGATGATGATGGGGTCTGTGTATTACAGCAGGGTGATGATGGGGTCTGTGTATTAGAGCAGGGTGATGATGATGATGATGATGGGGTCTGTGTATTAGAGCAGGGTGATGATGATGATGATGGGGTCTGTGTATTACAGCAGGGTGATGATGATGATGATGATGATGGGGTGTGTGTATAAGAGCAGGGTGATGATTATGATGGGGTCTGTGTATTAGAGCAGGGTGATGATGATGATGATTATGATGGGGTCTGTGTATTAGAGCAGGGTGATGATGATGATGATTATGATGGGGTCTGTGTATTAGAGCAGGGTGATGATGATGATGATGATGATGGGGTCTGTGTATTAGAGCAGGATGATGATGATGATGATGGGGTGTGTGTATTAGAGCAGGGTGATGATGATGATGATGGGGTCTGTGTATTAGAGCAGGGTGATGATGATGGGGTCTGTGTATTAGAGCAGGGTGATGATGTTGGGGTGTGTGTATTAGAGCAGGGTGATGATGTTGGGGTGTGTGTATTAGAGCAGGGTGATGATGATGATGATGGGGTCTGTGTATTAGAGCAGGGTGATGATGATGGGGTCTGTGTATTAGAGCAGGGTGATGATGATGATGATGTTGGGGTGTGTGTATTAGAGCAGGGTGATGATGATGATGGGGTCTGTGTATTAGAGCAGGGTGATGATGATGATGGGGTGTGTGTATTAGAGCAGGGTGATGATGATGATGGGGTGTGTGTATTAGAGCAGGGTGATGATGATGATGGGGTGTGTGTATTAGAGCAGGGTGATGATGATGTTGGGGTGTGTGTATTAGAGCAGGGTGATGATGATGATGGGGTGTGTGTATTAGAGCAGGGTGATGATGATGATGATGATGGGGTGTGTGTATTAGAGCAGGGTGATGATGATGATGGGGTCTGTGTATTAGAGCAGGGTGATGATGATGTTGGGGTGTGTGTATTAGAGCAGGGTGATGATGATGATGATGGGGTGTGTGTATTAGAGCAGGGTGATGATGATGTTGGGGTGTCAGGCTGCGGCCCCCGTCCCCCCCCCGGTACCTTGTTCCGGTTCCCCAATCTCCGCCGGAGTCCATTTCGCAGCTACTTTTCCCGACAGAATCCCGATTCCAGTCCCTTAGCAACCAGCCTGCTCCTAACAACCGCACCCGGCAATGTCCTGCCCTCCTATTGGTCCGCAGTCTCACCGTATTGGTTACAGTAACGGCCTAGCGTCCTAGGGGCGGGGCCAGGAGTGCGGAATGAGGGGCGGAGCTAAGTAAGCACTGGGGGAGACTCGGCAGTTCTTGGGGTTGAATATGTCAAACTTTATGTGTAACACAAAACAGAACAATTATATCTGCATGATACAGACCCTGCTACATGACTATATCTGTAATACAGACCCTGCTACATGACTATCTGTGTGATACAGACCCCGCTACATGACTATATCTGTAATACAGACCCCGCTACATGACTATATCTGTAATACAGACCCCGCTACATGACTATATCTGTAATACAAACCCTGCTACATGACTATATCTGTAATACAGACCCTGCTACATGACTATCTGTGTGATACAGACCCTGCTACATGACTATATCTGTAATACAGACCCTGCTACATGACTATATCTGTAATACAGACCCCGCTACATGACTATATCTGTAATACAGACCCCGCTACATGACTATATCTGTAATACAGACCCTGCTACATGACTATATCTGTAATACAGACCCTGCTACATGACTATATCTGTAATACAGACCCTGCTACATGACTATATCTGTAATACAGACCCTGCTACATGACTATATCTGTAATACAGACCCCGCTACATGACTATATCTGTGTGATACAGACCCTGCTACATGACTATATCTGTTAATACAGACCCTGCTACATGACTATATCTGTGTGATACAGACCCTGCTACATGACTATATCTGTGTGATACAGACCCCGCTACATGACTATATCTATGATACAGACCCTGCTACATGACTATATCTGTGTGATACAGACCCTGCTACATGACTATATCTGTGTGATACAGACCCTGCTACATGACTATATCTGTGTGATACAGACCCTGCTACATGACTATATCTGTGTGATACAGACCCTGCTACATGACTATATCTGTGTAATACAGACCCTACTACATGACTATATCTGTAATACAGACCCTGCTACATGACTATATCTGTGTGATACAGACCCTGCTACATGACTATATCTGTTAATACAGACCCTGCTACATGACTATATCTGTGTGATACAGACCCTGCTACATGACTATATCTGTGTGATACAGACCCCGCTACATGACTATATCTGTAATACAGACCCCGCTACATGACTATATCTGTGTGATACAGACCCTGCTACATGACTATATCTGTAATACAGACCCTGCTACATGACTATATCTGTAATACAGACCCTGCTACATGACTATATCTGTAATACAGACCCTGCTACATGACTATATCTGTAATACAGACCCTGCTACATGACTATATCTGTAATACAGACCCTGCTACATGACTATATCTGTAATACAGACCCTGCTACATGACTATATCTGTAATACAGACCCTGCTACATGACTATATCTGTAATACAGACCCAGCTACATGACTATATCTATGATACAGACCCTGCTACATGACTATATCTGTAATACAGACCCTGCTACATGACTATATCTGTAATACAGACCCCGCTACATGACTATATCTGTAATACAGACCCCGCTACATGACTATATCTATGATACAGACCCTGCTACATGACTATATCTGTAATACAGACCCTGCTACATGACTATATCTGTAATACAGACCCTGCTACATGACTATATCTGTAATACAGACCCCGCTACATGACTATATCTATGATACAGACCCTGCTACATGACTATATCTGTAATACAGACCCTGCTACATGACTATATCTGTAATACAGACCCCGCTACATGACTATATCTATGATACAGACCCTGCTACATGACTATATCTGTAATACAGACCCCGCTACATGACTATATCTGTAATACAGACCCCGCTACATGACTATATCTATGATACAGACCCTGCTACATGACTATATCTATGATACAGACCCTGCTACATGACTATATCTGTGTGATACAGACCCGGCTACATGACTATATCTGTGTGATACAGACCCTGCTACATGACTATATCTGTAATACAGACCCTGCTACATGGCTATATCTGTAATACAGACCCTGCTACATGGCTATATCTGTAATACAGACCCCGCTACATGACTATATCTATGATACAGACCCTGCTACATGACTATATCTGTAATACAGACCCTGCTACATGACTATATCTGTAATACAGACCCCGCTACATGACTATCTGTGTGATACAGACCCAGCTACACGACATGTATGATACAGACTCCGCCACAGGATGTATATGTAATACTATGGGGGAGATTTATAAAACATGCTGTAAAGTAGAATTGTCTCAGTTGCCCCTAGCAACCAATCAGATTCCACCTTACATTCCTCATAGACTCTTTGAAAAATGAAAGGTGGAATCTGATTGGTCGCCGGGGGCGACTGAGCCAGTTTCACTTTACACCAGTTTGATGAATCTCCCCCTATGTGCCCATCAGAGTATACGGCCACTACAGTACTGTATGCATTTTCGGGGTCCGATCACGGTGACGGCAGCTCAGGTATAATAATAATAATACAAACGTCTATGGCGCCTGATGCAGTTGGGGCGCGGCTCTGCTATTGTATATAATCTCCTGATCACATGGGATCTAGTCATGTACAGACACCGTCCGGGTGATCCCAGGTCACGCATCATCATGGAGCCGAAACTACAGATAAGAATCATCACCTCTCCAGGAGCCGGATACCTGATGGATCCCCAGCCCTCCGGACCCCCGTCTTATCACAGCTGTATGGCGTCTGGAGGGTCCTCAGTCAGCTGACATCACTCCTGCACTGATACATTGTAACAAACACACAGGAGGGGCAGAGGCGAGGGGCCGCGCAGGGGGCAGAGGCGAGGGGACGCGCAGGGGGCAGAGGCGAGGGGACGCGCAGGGGGCAGAGGCGAGGGGACGCGCAGGCGGCAGAGGCGAGGGGACGCGCAGGCGGCAGAGGCGAGGGGACGCGCAGGCGGCAGAGGCGAGGGGACGCGCAGGGGGCAGAGGCGAGGGGACGCGCAGGGGGCAGAGGCGAGGGGACGCGCAGGCGGCAGAGGCGAGGGGGCGCGCAGGCGGCAGAGGCGAGGGGGCGCGCAGGCGGCAGAGGCGAGGGGGCGCGCAGGCGGCAGAGGCGAGGGGGCGCGCAGGCGGCAGAGGCGAGGGGGCGCGCAGGCGGCAGAGGCGAGGGGGCGCGCAGGCGGCAGAGGCGAGGGGGCGCGCAGGGGGCAGAGGCGAGGGGACGCGCAGGCGGCAGAGGCGAGGGGACGCGCAGGGGGCAGAGGCGAGGGGACGCGCAGGGGGCAGAGGCGAGGGGGCGCGCAGGCGGCAGAGGCGAGGGGGGCGCGCAGGGGGCAGAGGCGAGGGGACGCGCAGGCGGCAGAGGCGAGGGGACGCGCAGGGGGCAGAGGCGAGGGGACGCGCAGGGGGCAGAGGCGAGGGGGCGCGCAGGCGGCAGAGGCGAGGGGGCGCGCAGGCGGCAGAGGCGAGGGGGGCGCGCAGGGGGCAGAGGCGAGGGGACGCGCAGGGGGCAGAGGCGAGGGGACGCGCAGGGGGCAGAGGCGAGGGGACGCGCAGGGGGCAGAGACGAGGGGACGCCCAGGGGGCAGAGGCGAGGAGACGCACCGAGGGCGGGGACAGAGGCGAGGGGGCGCGCAGGCGGCAGAGGCGAGGGGGGCGCGCAGGGGGCAGAGGCGAGGGGGCGCGCAGGCGGCAGAGACGAGGGGGCGCGCAGGCGGCAGAGGCGAGGGGGGCGCGCAGGGGGCAGAGGCGAGGGGACGCGCAGGGGGCAGAGGCGAGGGGACACGCAGGGGGCAGAGGCGAGGGGACGCGCAGGGGGCAGAGACGAGGGGACGCCCAGGGGGCAGAGGCGAGGAGACGCACCGAGGGCGGGGACAGAGGCGAGGGGACGCGCAGGGGGCAGAGGCGAGGGGACGCGCAGGGGGCAGAGGCGAGGGGGCGCGCAGGGGGCAGAGGCGAGGGGGCGCGCAGGGGGCAGAGGCGAGATGACGCGCAGGCGGCAGAGGCGAGGGGACGCGCAGGGGGCAGAGGCGAGGGGACGCGCAGGGGGCAGAGGCGAGGGGACGCGCAGGGGGCAGAGGCGAGGGGACGCGCAGGGGGCAGAGGCGAGGGGGCGCGCAGGCGGCAGGGGGGGGGGGGCGCGCAGGCGGCAGAGGCGAGGGGGGCGCGCAGGGGGCAGAGGCGAGGGGACGCGCAGGCGGCAGAGGCGAGGGGACGCGCAGGGGGCAGAGGCGAGGGGACGCGCAGGGGGCAGAGGCGAGGGGGCGCGCAGGCGGCAGAGGCGAGGGGGCGCGCAGGCGGCAGAGGCGAGGGGGGCGCGCAGGGGGCAGAGGCGAGGGGACGCGCAGGGGGCAGAGGCGAGGGGACGCGCAGGGGGCAGAGGCGAGGGGACGCGCAGGGGGCAGAGGCGAGGGGACGCGCAGGGGGCAGAGGCGAGGGGGCGTGCAGGGGGCAGAGGCGAGGGGACGCGCAGGGGGCAGAGGCGAGGGGGGCGCGCAGGGGGCAGAGGCGAGGGGACGCGCAGGGGGCAGAGGCGAGGGGACGCGCAGGGGGCAGAGGCGAGGGGACGCGCAGGGGGCAGAGACGAGGGGACGCCCAGGGGGCAGAGGCGAGGAGACGCACCGAGGGCGGGGACAGAGGCGACGAGACGCGCAGGGGGTAGGGACAGAGGTGACAAGACGCGCAGGGGGTGGGGACAGAGGCGACGAGACGCGCAGGGGGCGGAGACAGAGGCAAGGAGATGTGCAGGGGGCAGGGACAGACAGAAGTGACAGAGGTGAGGACACAGTGTGGTGTCCCACCACGGGTGTTGCTATTGGTTACACCCCTCGCAAAAGGCTGTACTTTTAATTGTGATTGGTGATGTAGTAGTACCAGAGTTTCAATTCAAAAAATATGTTCAGCAGCACTAGAAAAAAATAGCAATGTGCGGGTGCACGTCTCACCAAACCGGAGCCGGGTTCGTATAGAGTATCCAAAGAGAAGATGGAGACCGCACTTCCAAAAAGAATTCACACTTTATTCACACCAGATGCAACGTTTCGGCTCAATGTGTAGCCTCACTGCTTGAGAAAGGCTACACATTGAGCCGAAACGTTGCATCTGGTGTGAATAAAGTACCAGAGTTTCGCCACAAGATGTCGTTATTGCAAGAACGTATAATCAGTTACTGCACAGCTGTAGTACTGAAAGGGTTATTGTTTGTTTGTGCACCACATGGATCTGTACGCCAGTGAGTTCTTTCCTCTTCTCATTTATTATCTATTTTTACTTCTCACATATGCACTCCTCACCCACTCACAGCGCACCTTACAGGGGCTGTAGGAAGGAAGTCACATGGGTAGAGAACGTGTAGGCTCTTTTGTCTTCAAACTCTGTAGAGGAAGGACAACAACCAGAACACTCTCTACAGCGATCCAGTTGGGCCCTGGCTCCTGCCAGGTCCCCAATCTAAGTTGTGGTCTAGACGCAGGACACATGTATCTAGACACAGTTTCTTCTCCAGTAACTCCACACATCACTATGCAGTGTTAAGCTTCCACTAGAGAGGACCAGTCAGATATCATCTCACCCACGCCGTGGACAAGGAGAGTCACAGTACAGGACAGTATCCATATAGAAAGTAAAGGAACTGATCTGGATAGAGCAAAGTTGCTAGAAGCCTATGAACTCTATCTCGCAGCGCGGGTGTAAGCTGGGAACCCTCAGCATTCCGCTCATCCCAGGTAAAGAGGTTACCTCGTGTCACCCTCTAGGACGGGTCACTCGACACTGGTGGGCAATAGGTGGTGCAAAGAGTCAAAACACAGGCACAAGTATTCTTCTATTTCTACCTCAGAAGTTCCGGCAGAGCACAGTACTACTTGGGTTGGGACTCATCGTCGTTGACATCGTCCTCTCTACTCTTCTGATCCTCTCTTCCACTTCTCATCACGCAACTCAGTCGGCACGACTCTATCACTCTCTCTATACCTGTGTGCCCCACCGGCAGTGGTGTCACGACATAACATCACTGGGCCCGGCTATATGTCGGCCAACTACCATAGAACTGGCGTCACACCTCACCATCTGGTAAGTGAGCACATCTCCCAGCATGCACCACCTCTATACAGACACTTGGGGCAGCAGGTTACACATCTCACACTTTTATTGATGGCTATAGACACAATGTACAGGGGGGTCCGGCCCCTCACGGCTTCACCAGGATCTCGCTGCTCTTCAGCCGCCCCCGGGACTTCAGGTATCTCATCAGCCGCTGCCGCCTCCTCCAGGTGGGGCGTATACCGTATTCATGCTCCGGGGTGTCCTCCGCCAGTACACGCCCGGGGTCCTGTGTGTCACAGGGATCGTCCCATCTCCTGGAGAGGGGGGTCTGGATCTCTGCACCTTCCCCAGCGGGTGGGGGGTTGGGCTCTGGGGTCCGTATATCGGGGGGGCTGAAGCTGGCAGCGGGCGGTGAGGCAGGCGCTGGGATGGGCTCAGTCCGCTTCTGCTCCGGCCGCCTCTGTGTTGTGCAGAATGACTGAGTCTCTAGAATCTCAGCAGCAGAAAATGATAGAGAAGGAAACTTGCAGACGCTTGGCTTCCTCCCCGCCGCCCTCTGCTGGCCCCTGGTCACACCGCAACTCTGCACCGTGCTGTTACTGGAGACATGGCGGCAGCGGCGGGGCTGGCGAGCCGGGAAGTGGAGCTCTACCACCTGATCAAACTGTGGGGACACCTGTGTGCGAAAGAGAGGGGTCAGAAGGCGGCGGGCGGAGCAGAGGGGTCAGAGGACAGCAGGCGGGGAGGGGAGCAGAGGAGTCAGAAGACGTCGGGCGGGGGGAGAGCAGAGGGGTCAGTAAACGTCGGGCGGGGGGAGAGCAGAGGGGTCAGAAGACGTCAGGCGGGGGAGAGCAGAGGGGCCAGAAGACGTCGGGCGGGGGGAGAGCAGAGGGATCAGAAGACTGCAGGCGGGGGACGGGAGCAGAGGGGTCAGAGGACGGCAGGCGGGGGACGGGAGCAGAGGGGACAGAGGACGGCTGGAGGGGAGCGGGAGCAGAAGGGAAAGAGGACGGCTGGAGGGGGGTGGGAGCAGAGGGGACAGAGGACGGCTGGAGGAGGGCGGGAGCAGAGGGGACAGAGGACGGCTGGCGGGGGGGGGGGGGAGCAGAGGGGTCAGAGGACGGCAGGCGGGGAGGGGAGCAGAGGGGTCAGAGGACGGCAGGCGGGGGGGGGGGGAGCAGAGGGGTCAGAGGACGGCAGGCGGGGGACGGGAGCAGAGGGGTCAGAGGACGGCAGGCGGGGAGGGGAGCAGAGGGGTCAGAGGACGGCAGGCGGGGGGCAGGAGCAGAGGGGTCAGAGGACGGCTGGAGGGGGGCGGGAGCAGAGGGGTCAGAGGACGGCAGGCGGGGAGCAGAGGGGTCAGAGGACGGCAGGCGGGGAGGGGAGCAGAGGGGTCAGAGGACGGCTGGCGGGGGCAGAGGGGTCAGAGGACAGCTGGCGGGGGGGCGGGAGCAGAGGGGTCAGAGGACGGCAGGCGGGGAGGGGTCAGAGGATGGCTGGCGGGGGGCGGGAGCAGAGGACGGCTGGAGGGGGCAGAGGGGTCAGAGGACGGCTGGCGGGGGCAGAGGGGTTAGAGGGCGGCTGGCGGGGGCAGAGGGGTCAGAGGACGGCTGGCGGGGGGCAGGAGCAGAGGGGTCAGAGGACGGCTGGAGGGGGGCGGGAGCAGAGGGGTCAGAGGACGGCTGGAGGGGGGCGGGAGCAGAGGGGTCAGAGGACGGCAGGCGGGGAGGGGAGCAGAGGGGTCAGAGGACGGCTGGCGGGGGCAGAGGGGTCAGAGGACAGCTGGCGGGGGGCGGGAGCAGAGGGGTCAGAGGACGGCAGGCGGGGAGGGGTCAGAGGATGGCTGGCGGGGGGCGGGAGCAGAGGGGTCAGAGGACGGCTGGAGGGGGCAGAGGGGTCAGAGGACGGCTGGCGGGGGCAGAGGGGTTAGAGGGCGGCTGGCGGGGGCAGAGGGGTCAGAGGACGGCTGGAGGGGGCAGAGGGGTCAGAGGATGGCTGGCGGGGGGGCAGGAGCAGAGGGGTCAGAGGACGGCTGGAGGGGTCAGAGGACGGCTGGAGGGGGCAGAGGGGTCAGAGGATGGCTGGCGGGGGCAGAGGGGTCAGAGGACGGCTGGCGGGGGCAGAGGGGTCAGAGGATGGCTGGTGGGGGGGAGCAGAGGGGTCAGAAGGTGGCAGGCGGGGGAGCGGTGTACAGCAGTCAGTTACCCAGGAGGAGGCGCCGGGCTCCAGGGCTTTGCTGGGGACGCTCTTGGTCTTCTCGGCTCGGGGTGGGGCGGGCCCATAGTCGTGGACGGCCCCCTCTAGCGGGCTCTCCAGGAACAGCAGGCGAGGCTTACGCGGGTTACAGGCTGTCCGTTTCCTGGGCGGCATCAGCGCTGAGAAGCCGAGAGGGTGAGAACCGCATGATGGAGCCAAGCGGAGGAACAACGGCCAAAACCTGGAGAAAAAGCAAGTAGTGGCACCCTCATAGTCTACTATAGTAACAATGACAGCACTTAAAGGGATTCTTCAACATAAATTGTCTCTCAAATCAACTGGTCCGAGCACGTGCCAGAAACTTGTAATTTTCTTCTATGTAAAAATCTCGTCTTCCAGTACTTATCAGCTGCTGTATGTCCTGCAGGAAGTGGTGTATTCTCTCCAGTCTGACACAGTGCTCTCTGCTGCCACCTCTGTCCAGACTAAAGAATTATTTCGTGAACAACCCTCTGCTCCTCTGCACTGGGATTATAGCAGACAGACTGGGAATTAGGGGTGTACCCCTTTAAAATTTACATTTAATTCCATAAATTACCCGGATACTTATGGAATCACTCTCAAAGAAAAGGAGCCTATACCGGAATCAGACACCCGGTCCTCCCCGGTTTCGTTCCCGGTCGCTGCCTCCTTCCCGACGTCCCGCACACTCACACCGGCCAGCGCTCTCTCTCTCATTGGCTTCTCACAGAAACTCTCGCTCCTGATTGGCTGAGCTTTCTCACCGTCCCAACGGCCGCGCCCTGATTGGCCGGAAGCGAAGAAGCTCTAAGCGGCTTAGTTATTGGCCGAGCGAGGGTGACGTCGAGCCGAGACGACAATCATTGGTGGGAGAAGGTCACGTGCCGCTACGTGCCGCAAAGCGCGCAAATTCAAATTGCTGCAGGAGCCGACAGACGGGAGCGGAGGAGAGACGGCGCTTATAGCGGTATAAGAACGCAGCCCGGTACCGTGCGCAGTGTGAACAGTGGCTGGAGGGGAGGGTGGTGGTTGGTTGGTGTCGGGATAGCTGGAGGCTTTGGTGGGCTGCCAGGCCGCGGCTCCTTATGTGACAGGCCTAATAGGCGGGGGCGCCTCAGCTGCTGCCATCACAGCACAAGTCCCAGCATGCCCTGAGGTCCACTCTGCAGCCTCTGTGGTGTTCACTTATATTAGGCAGTGGCTGAAATTTGCTGCCAGTACTTATCAGCTGCTGTATGTCCTGCAGGAAGTGACGTATTCTTCCCAGTCTGGAGAGGTTTTCTATGGGGATTTGCTGCTGCTCTGGACAGTTCCTGACATGGACAGAGGTGGCAGCAGAGAGCACTGTGTCATAGACCACTTCCTGCAGGACAGACAGCAGCTGATAAGTACTGGAAGACTGGAGATTTTTTAACAGAAGGGAATTACAAATCTCTATAACTAACTGGGACATTTTATTTGGAGAAACTACCCCCTTAATAGAACAACAACTCCCATCATACCTGGAGGCAGAAACATTATACAGGCCCCCAAACTGGCTTCAGTCATCATGTTCATGTTGCAAAACTACAATTCCCATCATGCCTGGACAGCCGAAGGCATGATGGGAGTTGTAGTTTTGCAACAGCAGAAGGCTTAAGGTTTCCTATCCTTGCAAAACTACAACTCCCATCATGCCCGGAGGCAGAAACATGATATAACTCTTAATAGTTACAGTCTTTCTTCTTTTTTCAGGATCTGTTTTGTACCAATGGCAACGTCACCATGAGATCCAGTCCCCGCAGGCCGCTTATACTGAGGAGGCGCAGGCTCAACCTTCCCAACCAAGATGGCGTCCGTAGCCCGGAGACTCCTGAACAGAGGCCGGCCGCCGTGACTGACGCAAAGCTGAAAGCAGAGATCAATGAGCCACCGTCAGTCGCTCCGAGCCAGGGCGCCGGTGAGGTAACGGCCGTGTGTCCGGCTCCCGCTCTGTCCGGGGTGAAGGTCATGGGTCACCCCACCATCCCGGACACTCAGCTGGTGGTCATCCCTACGGATTCTGACGTGGAGAGTATCATCCAGGCACTGACCGTACGCGGGAAGGAGAGCGGCGGCCCCAACAAGTTCATCCTCATCACCGGGAGCAGCTCCTTCCATACACAGGTGGAGAAACTCCAGAGCAAAGCGGAGGTGGCTGAGACAGCCGGACAGCTAGAGGGCGCCACTGCCGCCACCGCCTCGTCTCATCCTCCCCAGACCGCGGAGGAGCAGGGCCACGGTAAGTACACGGCTCATCCAGAGAAAGCTGCGCCGTGAGACTCTCTGCCTGCTGTCGCTGCATGGTCACCTGCTATAGGCATCACATCCTCTGGTTCCTCACAGCAGCACAGAGGATGTTATATCCTGACCATTGGTTTCAGAGACTTCACAGCAGCACAGAGGATGTAATATCCTCACCAAAGGTCTCAGATTCCTCACAGCAGCACAGAGGATGTAATATCCTGACCAGTGGTCTCAGGTTCCTCACAGCAGCACAGAGGATGTAATATCCTGACCAGTGGTCTCAGATTCCTCACAGCAGCACAGCGGATGTAATATCCCGACCAGTGGTCTCCGGCTCCTCACAGCAGCACAGAAGATGTAATATCCTCACCAAAGGTCTCAGATTCCTCACAGCAGCACAGAGGATGTAATATCCTCACCAAAGGTCTCAGATTCCTCACAGCAGCACAGAGGATGTAATATCCTCACCAAAGGTCTCAGAGTCCTCACAGCAGCACAGAGGATGTAATATCCTCACCAAAGGTCTCAGATTCCTCACAGCAGCACAGAGGATGTAATATCCTCACCAAAGGTCTCAGATTCCTCACAGCAGCACAGAGGATGTAATATCCTCACCAAAGGTCTCAGATTCCTCACAGCAGCACAGAGGATGTAATATCCCGACCAGTGGTCTCAGATTCCTCACAGCAGCACAGGGGATGTAATATCCTGACCAGTGGTCTCCGGCTCCTCACAGCAGCACAGAGGATGTAATATCCTGATCAGTGGTCTCCGGCTCCTCACAGCAGCACAGAGGATGTAATATCCTGACCAGAGGTCTCAGATTCCTCACAGCAGCACAGAGGATGTAATATCCTGACCAGTGGTCTCCGGCTCCTCACAGCAGCACAGAGGATGTAATATCCTGACCAGTGGTCTCAGATTCCTCAAAGCAGCACAGAGGATGTAATATCCTGACCAGTGGTCTCAGATTCCTCACAGCAGCACAGAGGATGTAATGCCCTGATGATTTGGCAGCAGCAGTGCAGACATTACATCCTCTGTGCTGCTGTAAGGACCCTTATAGTGCCCTGCTCTCTGGTTCAGTAGCTCTCGTGTTTCATCTGCAGCTTCTAAGGAGGGGCAGGAGCTGGACGGGAGCCTGACCAACATCCACTGGCTGGGGAAGATGAGCTCCGATGGGCTGGGACCATGTGACCGCAAGGCCGAACCTGCAGAGAAGGAGACCTGCACCCCTGGGACGGACTCCATTAAGGTGAGCTGTTGGGAGTAGTTGTAGCTCTCTGGGGGGGTCTACATGTTTTCTGGAGGTCATGTGACATTCTGACTCTTGGGTATCCTGTTACGCCCTCAGGTGGAGGAAGAACCGGAGGTGTCGTCAGCCTCTCAGCCCTGGCCGGCCGGGGCACACGAGCGGCCGCCATACTCCTACATGGCTCTCATCCAGTTTGCCATTAACAGCACGCCGTCCAAGAGGATGACGCTGAAAGACATCTACACCTGGATCGAGGATCACTTCCCGTACTTCAAACATGTGGCCAAGCCCGGCTGGAAGGTGCCGTACCCCGATGTGGAGGGAGGATGCGGGACAGTAATAAGTATGACTGCTGATCATCTCTGGATATTGTTCCTCCACAGAACTCCATCAGGCACAACCTCTCCCTGCATGACATGTTTGTGCGCGAGAGTCTGAGCAACAACAAGATCTCCTACTGGACCATCCACCCCCAGGCCAATCGCTGCCTGACCCTCGATCAGGTGTTCAAGGTGCGTCACGTCATAGACCCATTACCTGGGTTACTTCCTGTATTATACTCCAGAGCTGCACTCACTATTCTGCAGGAATGATGCCACATGACAGACACTAATAGCAGGGGATGCTGGGTGGGGACAGTCAGTCCTTTCGCTTTGTTATCCTTGGCAGCTATAAATAAAGTTTTATGAGGAGTGATTCACAGTGAGGCCTCAGACCTGGGTGATGGATGAAGCAGTCGGTGACTCTGGGTACATGGCAGCCTGGATGTACGTGTATACATGATACAGATTACAGGGAGGCTGGGGGTATTATATAACACCTATATAATCCTCATAACACCTGACTCACTGCATAATTATATGTTATTACCCATCCTGAGCTGCAGCCGTATACTTCACAGCTGCACTCACTATTACAGATGTACATTACGTTACTGATCCTGAGTTACATCCTGTATTATACCCCAGAGCTGCACTCACTATTCTGCTGGTGAGGTCACTGTGTACATACATTACATTACTGATCCTGAGTTACATCCTGTATTATACCCCAGAGCTGCACTCACTATTCTGCTGGTGGGGTCACTGTGTACATACATTACATTACTGATCCTGAGTTACATCCTGTATTATACTCCAGAGCTGCACTCACTATTCTGCTGGTGGGGTCACTGTGTACATACATTACATTACTGATCCTGAGTTACATCCTATTATATACCCCAGAGCTGCACTCACTATTCTGCTGGTGGGGTCACTGTGTACATACATTACATTACTGATCCTGTATTATAACCCAGAGCTGCACTCACTATTCTGCTGGTGGGGTCACTGTGGACATACATTACATTACTGATCCTGAGTTCCATCCTGTATTATACCCTAGAGCTGCACTCACTATTCTGCTGGTGGGGTCACTGTGTACATACATTACTAATCCTGTATTATACCCCAGAGCTGCACTCACTATTCTGCTGGTGGGGTCACTGTGTACATACATTACATTGCTGATCCTCCAGAGCTGCGCTCACTCTTCTGTAGTAATGGTGCCCTTCTCTTCCTCAGGCCTCCTCCAGCTCCTCCTCGGCTTGCAGTGAACCAGTAAGGATGAGTGTTCTGCTGTTTTCCGTCTCTCCCGTCAGTCGTGCTTCCTCCATAGACTGTGACTTGTTCTCCCTTCTCTTTCAGCAGCAGCAGAGGAGTCTGACCACGGAGATGGGTAAGAGCCTGCAGAGCGCCCCCACTCACACCAAGGGTGAGTTCATGGCTTTTATCCTTTTGCAGCATCTGCTGTAAACTGAGACTTACCCCAGACTCGTCGTCTTCTTCTCTCTAAGCTCCAGAGCGGAAGATGAAACCTTTGCTGCCGCGGGTCGACTCCTACCTCATCCCCGTGCAGTTTCCGGTCACGCAGCCCCTCATCTTCTCTCCTGTGGAGGCGTTCAGTACAGATCCTGTGGTCTCTGACGGACCCCGCAGCAGCAAGCGGGTCAAAATCCTTCCTACGGTGAGTCCATGTGTTTAGTGTCTGAGCTGCAGTACCGGTCACCACCACACGGGTCCAGACATGGTGTGAATGACTTGTTTCTCTTCCAGGTTGTGTGGGAGACGGACGACCCTCCCCCGCTGGACTCGATGGACCCTCTTAGGCCAGAACCGGTTTTCTTGAGTGTGCAGACCCCCATCCCGGCTCAGTGCCCGCGGGTGAATGCATCGCGGAGGAAGCAGCAGCTGGTGACCCCCCGATGCCAGGAGCCTGAGCTGCTTCTCCCCGACACCAGCTGCTCTGACTCCGGCCTGGACACGGACTTCTCCTTGGGGCAGGACCCACAGGCCCAGGAGGGTCCGTCCCAGCTCACCCACGACGAGGGCTACTCCTTCAAGACCCCCGTAAAGGAAAAGTTTGTGAAGCCCCCCGCCTCCTCAACTCCAAGCAAACCAATGAGCGAAGCCATCTGCCTGCCGCCTTGGGAGTCCGAATCCCCCCTCACCCGAGACTCCCTGCCGGAGATCAGCCCGGTCCGGCTCCCCCGAGGCTCTGCTCTCACCCCCTTTAAGGACAACTATGGGACTCTCAGTTTTTGGGAGACTCCCTTTAAGGACCTGCCTTACTTTGGATCCCCCCCAGATGTCATGGGCACCTGCTCGCCCCCTTCCCCCCAGACAGAAACACTGGACACCCCCACTGGAGCTCGCAAACATAGACGCTGCTCCAAGGAGCTGCAGGTAGGGGGCTCCACTAACCGCTCGCTGCTGGAGGGGCTGGTGCTGGACACGAAGGACGAGAGCCTCAGCAAGATCTTGCTGGACATCAGCTTCAGCGGGATGGAGGAGGACAATGGG
Source organism: Dendropsophus ebraccatus (assembly GCA_027789725.1). Classification (NCBI taxonomy): domain Eukaryota; kingdom Metazoa; phylum Chordata; class Amphibia; order Anura; family Hylidae; genus Dendropsophus; species Dendropsophus ebraccatus. The sequence goes on along the minus strand of JAQFWZ010000046.1, from coordinate 5,443,018 downwards.
ATCGGCACAGACACCTCCTACTGGGGGCAGCTCCTCAGCGAGCTCCGATAGACCCATGAAGTAGTCAGGACTAAGTATCCCCTCCCCCGAAATCATGTAAATATCCACTGGGAAAGCTGGGTGGTCAGTGACGCCATTGTGGTTCCTATACGCGTAGGCCAGTCAGGAATCTGGGAAAGCTAAGTGACTCCAATGATCATTATGGCTCCCCAACTTTCCCAGGCTGCTGTACAGATGATAGTGGTGACTTTCAGGGTTCTGGGAAAGCTGGGTGCCCCCATTATATGGCTCCGCAGCTCTCCTAGGTTCCTGGTCCCACAAGGGTGACTGTTCAGCTTTCCCAGGGTCCTGGAGGGTACATCTGCCTTGTTAGGCCCCCTGGTGGCAGGTTGTGCAGAATGGCAGAGCGCAGTAGTCTATAAGGGGGGGGGGATGGTGGTGACTATGGGGCCTGCGCTTCATGCTGATTGGTTATGAGTGGGGGGCTATATTATATATAATGTATCAGCTTTTGTATACCAGTATTTATGTCACTGTGTATATAGTGTATAGGTTCTCCGGCACAGACGCCATCGCAAGTCACTTTATTAACCCCGTATAAATCACGAGAGAGATGGAGAGACTCCTCCCCCATTCCCGGATGAAGTGGCAGTGCGATTGTAGTCTCCACCAGACTGGCTGATAACAGGGAGCACTAGAGAGCATCTATCCCTTCCATTAGCCTCTCCATAGCGAAAGTGGCTGATAACAGGGAACAATAGCTTCTAGTCAGCTGGGGCCTGCGGGTGTTCTGTCCCTTTAAATCCCTTCATTGTCCAGGGCGGTGAATGTTCTGTATATGGAGGGTTATCAGATTTGTGTCATATATTTTGGTGTGGAGTATATGTATATAGTGTTAAATTCCCCCCCCCCCCCCCCCCCCAAAAAAAAAAAATTATACTCAGCAGCAGTGTCACCAGATTGTGTCCATTGTCAACCGGCTCTCATAGACTCATTATTTATATATATATATATATATATATATATATATGTGTGTGTGTGTGTGTGTGTATATGACTCTTTCCATAACTGGCCACTAGATGTCAGTACAGAGACCTCCAACATTCCAGAAAGCGTCTCGCTTTACAGTCTGCTGCAAAACAGAATCTTAATACTAGCTCGGAGACTGCTCTAATTCTGCCTGAGCCTAGATAGACAGGTGCTCACACTGACAAATGACAAAGGGGGGAACTTCCTGGATACTGGGGGGAGAATAGACCTGTGGTCACTGATCCCCATGTTACCAGTGACAAACCCCAGCATACAGAGAGTGACAGGTTGTCAGCCCCCACCCCCTCCCCTGCCTCTGGCACGGAGTGTCAGCTCGTCAGCCCCGCCCCCTCTCTGGCAAGGAGTGACAGGTTGTCAGCCCCTCCCCCAGCATACTGAGTGACAGGTTGTCAGCCCCTCCCCCAGCATACTGAGTGACAGGTTGTCAGCCCCGCCCCCAGCATACTGAGTGACAGGTTGTCAGCCCCTCCCCTAGCATACTGAGTGACAGGTTGTTAGCCCCACCCCCTCCCCTAGCATACAGTGAGTGACAGGTTGTCAGCTCCGCCCCCTCCTATCATTGCTGTAGTATATTCTGGTTTATGGTTCTTGTCTGTATCACATTATCTACAATAAAAGTTATCTCTACCCCAGCTGCATCTCCAGTCCTTGGATATAACCCCCTCAGGGGGTAGCAATGTCATGTGACCATGTGATGTAATACTCCACAATACTTCTAGCAGGTGTACAAAGATGGCCGACTTGGGGGTTCTCAGTGGGATTACAGGGGGCTTCCTCCTCCTGTCTAACACATAAGTCCCCATGGGGGGGGGGGGGGGGGGTCTGTAGCCGGACCCTCCCCGACGGATGGCCGTAACAGAACAAAGGGAAAACCAGAGGAGCAGATGAGGGGGGATAGAGGAGTCTGCATGTGACATAGTGGTCTGGGGGGATAGAGGAGTCTGCATATGACATAGTGGTCTGGGGGGATAGAGGAGTCTGCATGTGACATAGTGGTCTGGGGGGATAGAGGAGTCTGCATGTGACAGTGGTCTGGGGGGATAGAGGAGTCTGCATGTGACAGTGGTCTGGGGATAGAGGAGTCTGCATGTGACATAGTGGTCTGGGGGGATAGAGGAGTCTGCATGTGACATAGTGGTCTGGGGGGATAGAGGAGTCTGCATGTGACAGTGGTCTGGGGATAGAGGAGTCTGCATGTGACATAGTGGTCTGGGGATAGAGGAGTCTGCATGTGACATAGTGGTCTGGGGATAGAGGAGTCTGCATGTGACATAGTGGTCTGGGGGGCAGAGGAGTCTGCATGTGACATAGTGGGGGGGGGGTAGAGGAGTCTGGATGTGACATAGTGGTCTGGGGGGGGGGGGTAGAGGAGCCTGCATGTGGTCTGGGGGGGTAGAGGAGTTTGGATGTCACATGGGGGTAGAGGAGTCTGGATGTGACATGGTGGGTTGGGGAGTAGAGGAGTCTGGATGTGACATGGCGGGTTGGGGAGTAGAGGAGTCTGGATGTGACATGGTGGGTTGGGGGTAGAGGAGTCTGGATGTGACATGGTGGTCTGGGAGGGGGGGTAGAGGAGTCTGGATGTGACATGGTGGTCTGGGAAGGGGGGGGTAGAGGAGTCTGGATGTGACATGGTGGTCTGGGGGGGGGGGTAGAGGAGCCTGGATGTGACATGGTGGTCTGTGGGGGTAGAGGAGCCTGGATGTGACATGGTGGTCGGGGGGGGGGGGGGGTAGAGGAGCCTGGATGTGACATGGTGGTCTGTGGGGGTAGAGGAGCCTGGATGTGACATGGTGGGTTGGGGGGTAGAGGAGTCTGGATGTGACATGGTGGTCTGGGGGAGTAGAGGAGTCTGGATGTGACATGGTGGGTTGGGGGGTAGAGGAGTCTGGATGTGACATGGTGGGTTGGGGGGGGGGGGTTGGGGGAGTAGAGAAGCCTGGATGTGACATGGTGGTCTGCGGGGGTAGAGGAGCCTGGATGTGACATGGTGGGTTGGGGGGTAGAGGAGTCTGGATGTGACATGGTGGGTTGGGGGGGTAGAGGAGTCTGGATGTGACATGGTGGTCTGGGGGGGTAGAGGAGTCTGGATGTGACATGGTCTGGGGGGGGTAGAGGAGTCTGGATGTGACATGGTGGGTTGGGGGGTAGAGGAGTCTGGATGTGACATGGTTGTCTGAGGGGGGTGGGGGGTAGAGGAGCCTGGTTGGGGGGTAGAGGAGTCTGGATGTGACATGGTGGGTTGGGGGGTAGAGGAGTCTGGATGTGACATGGTGGGTTGGGGGGGTAGAGGAGTCTGGATGTGACATGGTGGTCTGAGGGGGGTGGGGGGTGGAGGAGCCTGGATGTGACATGGTGGTCTGAGGGGGGGGGGGGGGGGTAGAGGAGCCTGGATGTGAAATGGTGGTCTGGGGGGGGTAGAGGAGTCTCGATGTGACATGGTGGTCTGGGGGGTTAGATGAGTCTGGATGTGACATGGTGGGTTGGGGGGTAGAGGAGTCTGGACGTGACATGGTGGGTTGGGGGGTAGAGGAGTCTGGATGTGACATGGTGGGTTTGGGGGTAGAGGAGTCTGGATGTGACATGGTGGTCTGGGGGGGGGGGTAGAGGAGTCTGGATGTGACATGGTGGTCTGGGGGGGTAGAGGAGTCTGGATGGGAGGGACTGTAGTTCTGTCCGGTGTCTTGCCTCTCCCGCTCCTTTCTTGTCCTGTCTGTTCTCCCCCCCCCCTTTCTTGTCCTACCAGTTCTCCCCTCCCCCAGCCAGCGTCTCCATGGAGGAGGTGTACACACAGCACAGTGCCTGCTCTGCTGCCTCTGTCGGGGATGATGGGAGCCGTTGTCCTCCGCTAATCCGGTGAGTTCCTCTCTAATCTCATAATGGTGGGGAATCCTCCATATCCTCAGCTCTTCTCTCTATTCTCTCACAGCTCTTCTCTCTCTTCTCTCAGCTCTTCTTCTCCCTTAGCTCTTCTCTATCAGCTCTTCTTCTCTCTCAGCTCTTCTTCTCTCTCAGCTCTTCTCTCTTCTTTCTCAGCTCTTCTCTCTCAGCTCCTCTTCTCGCTCTTCTCTCTCAGCTCTTCTCTCTTCTTTCTCAGCTCTTCTCTCTCAGCTCCTCTTCTCGCTCTTCTCTCTCAGCTCTTCTCTCTCCGCTCTTCTCTCTCTTCTCTCTCATCTCTTCTCTCTCAGCTCCTCTTCTCAGCTCTTCTTCTCTCTCAGCTCTTCTTCTCTCTCAGCTCTTCTTCTCTCTCAGCTCTTCTTCTCTCTCAGCTCTTCTTCTCTCTCAGCTCTTCTTCTCTCTCAGCTCTTCTTCTCTCTCAGCTCTCCTCTCTCTTCTCTCTCTCCTCTCTAAGCTCTTCTCTCTCAGCTCTTCTCTCTCAGCTCTTTTCTCTCAGCTCTTTTCTCTCAGCTCTTTTCTCTCAGCTCTTCTCTCTCAGCTCTTCTCTCTCAGCTCTTCTCTCTCAGCTCTTCTCTCTCAGCTCTTCTCTCTCAGCTCTTCTTCTCTCAGCTCGTCTTCTCTCTCAGCTCTTCTCTCTCTTCTCTCTCAGCTCTTCTCTCTCAGCTCTTCTCTCTCAGCTCTTCTTCTCACTCAGCTCTCTCTTCTCTCTTAGCTCTCAGCTCTTTTCTCTCTTCTCTCTCAGCTCTTTTCTCTCTTCTCTCTCAACTCTTTTCTCTCTTCTCTCTCAGCTCTTTTCTCTCTTCTCTCTCAGCTCTTTTCTCTCTTCTCTCTCAGCTCTTCTCTCTCTTCTCTCAGCTCTTCTCTCTCTGCTCTTCTCTCTCAGCTCTTCTCTCTCTTCTCTTCTTCTCTCTCAGCTCTTATCTCTCTTCTCTCTCAGCTCTTCTCTCTCTGCTCTTCTCTCTTCTCTTCTTCTCTCTCAGCTCTTATCTCTCTCAGCTCTTATCTCTCTTCTCTCTTAGCTCTTCTCTTCTCTCTCAGCTCTTCTCTCTCAGCTCTTCTCTCTCAGCTCTTCGCTCTTCTCTCTCAGCTCTTCTCTCTCAGCTCTTCTCTCTCAGTTCTTCTCTCTCAGCTCTTCTCTCTCAGCTCTTCTCTCTCAGCTCTTATCTCTCTTCTCTCTCAGCAGCTTCATGCTCTCTCTTTGCTGTCAGTAAATGGGAACAAGTCCTGAAGCCAAAACCCCTGATAGTTCTCACAGCTGATGGCATGGTGCATTGCTGGAGAACAGCGCTACCCCTGTCCTTAGGCTATGGGTGGTATTACGACTGGGTGCCATTTACTGCTATGGAACTGAGCTGCAATAACGCACCCAAACTGAGGACAGCAGTGGCGCTGTCTTTCTACTCCTGAATCGCCCTTTTAAGCTTCCTTCTCTCCCCTATAACAATCCGAGGCACAGAACTCTACGTGTAATGGCTGATAACAGGGAACAATAGATTATAGAATACTATGGGGGTGGTTTATGTGGTTGCACAGCCTCATTGAAACGTGCCGAATTTTCAGGTGTACGCTGCGCTTTTCTCTCAGGAATCTAATGCACCATCTGATGCTCTCTCTGCCCTAACTACCCACCTCCTCCTCTAGGTGGCACTAGAGAGACATTCTCCCTTCTCATTAGCATACTGTCCCAGAATGCATTGCCTGCAAGGTGGTGATCTCCACAAGGAGAGACGGTACCGGTATAATGTCTGTATATGAATGGCCGGGGGGCTGTATATTGTCTGTATATAAATTGGGGGGGGGGCGGTATATTGTCTGTATATAAATTGGGGGGGTGGGCGGTATATTGTCTGTATATACATAGCCGGGGGCCGGTATAGTGTCTGTATATAAATGTCTGCCCACTCTCCTTCCAGGTGCCCCCCACCATGTCCTGCACCCCGCACCCCGTCCCCTTACTGTCAGACCCCCCCGTCCACCTCTCCGGCTTCGCGCCCCGCGGCCTCCACAGGATAACTCTGCAGCGCCCCCCATGTACTGATGTAAAGTTGGAGCTGATGACTAGGCTGAGGCGCCCCCTAGCGGCAGAGCAGCCGCCGCCCCCAACCCGGGGCTTCCTCACCTGGCTGGAGGTGAGCAGGCTGCCCCCCCTGCTGTCCCTGCGCCAGGATAGACCCCACAACAGCGACATCTGGAGGTGGATCAGTGTAACTGCAGCCGGAGCCGGTGACGTCATCCCCCCGCCCTCCCGCATGGAGGAGAACACGTGGGACAAGTATGTGCGGTGCAGCAGACTCCAGCGGAGCGAGGCGGACACTAGGACCCTGCGGATACTGAGCCAGGGGAGAGCGCCCCCTACTGACAGACACGGCAACATCCTGCCGCCAGAAGGCTTCAGACGGTAAGAGAGGGATGTGTCATATAGAGGGCGGTCATCTCCCCTGTGCAGCCTCTCAGTGTACACATAGGGGGCGATCATCTCCCCTGTGCAGTCTCTCAGTGTACACATAGGGGGCGATCATCTCTCCTGTGCAGTCTCTCAGTGTACACATAGGGGGCGATCATCTCCCCTGTGCAGTCTCTCAGTGTACACATAGGGGGCAGTCATCTCTCCTGTGCTGTCTCTCAGTGTACACATAGGGGGCAGTCATCTCTCCTGTGCTGTCTCTCAGTGTACATATAGGGGGCAGTCATCTCTCCTGTGCTGTCTCTCAGTGTACACATAGGGGGCGGTCATCTCTCCTGTGATGTCTCTCAGTGTACACATAGGGGGCGGTCATCTCTCCTGTGCTGTCTCTCAGTGTACACATAGGGGGCGGTCATCTCTCCTGTGCTGTCTCTCAGTGTACACATAGGGGGCAGTCATCTCTCCTGTGCTGTCTCTCAGTGTACACATAGGGGGCAGTCATCTCTCCTGTGATGTCTCTCAGTGTACACATAGGGGGCAGTCATCTCTCCTGTGCTGTCTCTCAGTGTACACATAGGGGGCAGTCATCTCTCCTGTGCTGTCTCTCAGTGTACACATAGGGGGCGGTCATATCTCCTGTGATGTCTCTCAGTGTACACATAGGGGACGGTCACCTCTCCTGTGATATCTCTCCGTGTACACATAGGGGACGGTCATCTCTCCTGTGCTGTCTCTCAGTGTACACATAGGGGGCAGTCATCTCTCCTGTGATGTCTCTCCGTGTACACATAGGGGGCAGTCATCTCTCCTGTGCTGTCTCTCAGTGTACACATAGGGGGCAGTCATCTCTCCTGTGCTGTCTCTCAGTGTACAAATAGGGGGCGGTCACCTCTCCTGTGATATCTCTCAGTGTACACATAGGGGGCAGTCATCTCTCCTGTGATATCTCTCAGTGTACACATAGGGGGCGGTCATCTCTACTGTGCAGTCTCTCAGTGTACACATAGGGGGCAGTCATCTCTACTGTGCAGTCTCTCAGTGTACACATAGGGGGCAGTCATCTCTCCTGTGATGTCTCTCAGTGTACACATAGGGGGCGGTCATCTCTCCTGTGATGTCTCTCAGTGTACACATAGGGGGCGGTCATCTCTCCTGTGCTGTCTCTCAGTGTACACATAGGGGCAGTCATCTCTCCTGTGATGTCTCTCAGCAGATATACGGCACCAGGTATCACAGCAGCAGTTGGATCAGAAATGACCCTCGTCCCTGTGAACTCTGGACTGTACAGCGCCCCCCAGTTCCCCCACACACCCCGAAAACTCACCCTGAAGAATCAATCGCCCAAGTACCAGGAGATTCTGCAGAAGTATCGGGAACTGCAGAGAGGAGCGCGGAGTGTCGCACCGTACAACAGCCGCCTTACCACCCCCAGGACGGCGACACAGGGGGCCCGGGCCGAACCCCCCACATGACCACCCCCAGGGCTGCGACACAAGGGGCCTGGGCCGGAACCCCCACATGAGCCCCCCGAGGACTGCGATACAGGGGGCTGGACCCTCCACATGAGCAACCCAGGACTGCGACACGACCATGGTGCTGTCTAGAGCACCTGAGTAAGTCACTATCAGTGGGAGATGTAGTACTTTGTTTTCCCCACTAGGTGTCACCACTGTTTTTGTGTCTTCTATGCACAGCTAAAGTCATGGGTTAACTGTTTTATACCATGGGCAACTAAGACAATTCTACTTTACACCAGTTTGATAAATCCCCCCTAGTGTGTTTATATGCTGATCAGGCACAGGTGCTCTTTCCTCTAAACCTATCCTGTCTGTCCTCTCTCTCACCACATTCAGCCCCACATCTCACAAGAGGGTTAAATTTTGCCCCTGAAGGAGGGGTTAGTTCCTGGTGGGAGGAAGTTAGTAGTTGGAGATCCAAGCAGACGGAAGTGTGAGATACTAGCTCACTACAGAGTTTTCCTACTATACACTATGTTCACTATGCAGTGCTATTAGGGGAGAGAAGCCACATAGGATAACCCTTGCCCACGCCAGGAAACTTTCTAAAATGTGCAGGGCAGTTTCCTGACACTAGAGAAACTGACCCCAGTAGGACAAAGCTACCAGGGAAAAGGTCTACGTATCCTACTGCACAGTGCAGGACAACTGGGAAGTCTTGGCAACCTGCTACACCCGGAAAACCAACGACGGGCTCGTACTACTACCTAGGACAGGTTCTACGCAACTAGGGTGCATTGGCAGTTCAGAGCCATAACTAGGCCTCCGTAAGTACGAGTATCTTCTTTATCTCTACCTATACACTTGCTCCGACAGCGCACATTCACTACATTGGGCAGGGCTCCTCTGGCAACTCCTCTCCTCTTCCTTCTCTCTACACAGCACCAACTCTCACAAGCACTGGTTCTACCTCACTGTCAGCCACAGCGTTTGCTAAACCAAGATCTGGACTGTTGTGTTGTGTGAACTGTTCACCTCAAGCCGTACTCAGTAAAGTTTTCTATTTTTATTGAACGCACGGGACTCTGGTCAAATCTGTCAGCACCTGCACCCATGCACACCACCGAACACTTGGGTTATTTCCCCTTTCTGTGGGGGGTGGTACCAACTACCCGGGTGGGTCTGCTACCACTCCAGGCTGCCGTGAACAAGTGCCCAAGTGACGCTAAACGCTCCCGGAGATTACCGACCATTGGGGACATAAACCGGCCAAACAGGTATCAACATCACACCTGTATACACCTACACCTGAGACACTAGAGTATCACAAAGGGGCCCGGGCCGGACCCCCCACATGACCACCCCCCGGACTGCCACACAAGGGTCCCAGGCCGGACCCCCCCACATGACCACCCCCAGGACTGCGACATAAGGGGCTTGGGCCGGACCCCCCACATGACCACCCCCAGGACTGCCACACAAGGGGCCCGGGCCGGACCCCCACATGACCACCCCCAGGACTGCGACATAAGGGGCCCGGGCCGGACCCCCCACATGACCACCCCCCGGACTGCCACACAAGGGGCCCAGGCCGGACCCCCCCACATGACTACCCCCCGGACTGCCACACAAGGGGCCCAGGCCGGACCCCCCCACATGACCACCCTCAGGACTGCCACACAAGGGGCCCAGGCTGGACCCCCCCACATGACCACCCACAGGACTGCCACACAAGGGGCCCAGGCTGGACCCCCCCACATGACCACCCCCAGGACTGCCACACAAGGGGCTCAGGCCGGACGCTCCACATGACCACCCCCAGGACTGCGACACAAGGGGCCCAGGCCGGACCCCCCACATGACCACCACCAGGACTGCGACAGAAGGGGCCGATGGCCGGACCCCCCACATGACCACCCCCAGGACTGCGACACAAGAGGCTCAGGCCGGACCCCCCACATGACCACCCCCAGGACTGTGACATAAGGGGCCCGGGCCGGACCCCCCACATGACCACCCCCCGGACTGCCACACAAAGGGCCCAGGACTGCCACACAAGGGTCCTGAGCCGGACGCTCCACATGACCACCCCCAGGACTGCGACAGAAGGGGCCCAGGCCGGACCCCCCACATGACCACCCCCAGGACTGCGACACAAGAGGCTCAGGCCGGACCCCCCACATGACCACCCCCAGGACTGTGACATAAGGGGCCCGGGCCAGACCCCCCACATGACCACCCCCCGGACTGCCACACAAGGGGCTCAGGCCGGACGCTCCACATGACCACCCCCAGGACTGCCACACAAGGGGCCCGGGCAGGACCCCCCACATGACCACCCCCCGGACTGCCACACAAGGGGTCGGACCCCCAACATAACCACCCCCAGGACTGCGACACAGGGGGCCCGAGCCGGACCCCCACATATGACCATTCCCAGGACTGCCACACAAGGGTCCCACGCCCCACCCCCCACATGACCACCCCCAGGACTGCGACACAAGGGGCCTAGGCCGAACCCCCCACATGACCACCCCCAGAACTGCGACACAAGGGGCTCAGGCCGGACCCCCCACATTAGCACCCCCAGGACTGCGACACAAGGGGTCGGACCCCCCCACATGACCACCCCCAGGATTACGACACAAGGGGCTCAGGCCGGACCCCCCACATGACCACCCCCAGGACTGCGACACAAGGGGCTCAGGCCGGACCCCCCACATGACCACCCCCAGGACTGCGACACAAGGGGTCGGACCCCCCACATGACCACCCACAGGACTGCCACACAAGGGGCCCAGGCCGGACCCCCCCCACATGACCACCCCCAGGACTGCGACACAAGGGGCCCGAGCCGGACCCCCCCACATGACCACCCCCAGGACTGCCACACAAGGGTCTCAGGCCGGACCCCCCACATGATCACCCCCTGGACTGCGACACAAGGGGCCCAGGCCGGACCCCCACATGACCACCCCCCGGCCTGCGACACAAGGGGCCCAGGCCGGACCCCCCACATGACCACCCCAAGGACTGCGACATAAGGGGCTCAGGCCGGACCCCCCACATGACCACCCCCCGGACTGCCACACAAGGGGCCCAGGCCGGACCCCCCCACATGACCACCCCCAGGACTGCTACACAAGGGGTCGGACCCCCTACATGACCACCCCCAGGACTGCCACACAAGGGGCCCAGGCCGGACCCCCCACATGACCACCCCCCGGACTGCCACACAAGGGGCCCAGGCTGGACCCCCCCCACATGACCACCCCCAGGACTGCCACACAAGGGGCTCAGGCCGGACGCTCCACATGACCACCCCCAGGGCTGCGACACAAGGGGCCCAGGCCGAACCCCCCACATGACCACCCCCAGGACTGCGACAGAAGGGGCCCAGGCTGGACCCCCCCCACATGACCACCCCCAGGACTGCCACACAAGGGGCTCAGGCCGGACGCTCCACATGACCACCCCCAGGACTGCGACACAAGGGGCCCAGGCCGAACCCCCCACATGACCACCCCCAGGACTGTGACATAAGGGGCCCGGGCCGGACCCCCCACATGACCACCCCCCGGACTGCCACACAAAGGGCCCAGGACTGCCACACAAGGGGCTCAGGCCGCACGCTCCACATGACCACCCCCAGGACTGCGACACAAGGGGCCCGGGCCGGACCCCCCACATGACCACCCCCCGGACTGCCACACAAGGGGTCGGACCCCCAACATAACCACCCCCAGGACTGCCACACAAGGGGCTCAGGCCGGACCCCCCACATGACCACCCCCAGGACTGCGACACAGGGGGCCCGAGCCGGACCCCCCCATATGACCACCCCCAGGACTGCCACACAAGGGTCCCACGCCCCACCCCCCACATGATCACCCCCAGGACTGCGACACAAGGGGCCTAGGCCGAACCCCCCACATGACCACCCCCAGGACTGCGACACAAGGGGCTCAGGCCGGACCCCCCACATTAGCACCCCCAGGACTGCGACACAAGGGGTCGGACCCCCCACATGACCACCCCAGGACTGCGACACAAGGGGTCGGACCCCCCACATGACCACCCCCAGGACTACGACACAAGGGGCTCAGGCCGGACCCCCCACATGACCACCCCCAGGACTGCGACACAAGGGGCTCAGGCCGGACCCCCCACATGACCACCCCCAGGACTGCGACACAAGGGGTCGGACCCCCCACATGACCACCCCCAGGACTGCGACACAAGGGGCCCAGGCCGGACCCCACATGACCACCCCCAGGACTGCGACACAAGGGGCCCGAGCCGGACCCCCCCCCCACATGACCACCCCCAGGACTGCCACACAAGGGGCTCAGGCCGGACCCCCCACATGACCACCCCCAGGACTGCGACACAAGGGGTCGGACCCCCCACATGACCACCCCCAGGACTGCCACACAAGGGGCCCAGGCCGGACCCCCCCACATGAGCACCCCCAGGACTGCGACACAAGGGGCCCAGGCCGGACCCCCCCACATGACCACCCCCAGGACTGCCACACAAGGGGCTCAGGCCGGACCCCCCACATGACCACCCCCAGGACTGCGACACAAGGGGTCGGACCCCCCACATGACCACCCCCAGGACTGCCACACAAGGGGCCCAGGCCGGACCCCCCCACATGAGCACCCCCAGGACTGCGACACAAGGGGCCCAGGCCGGACCCCCCCACATGACCACCCCCCGGACTGCCACACAAGGGGCTCAGGCCGGACCCCCCACATGACCACCCCCAGGACTGCGACCGGACTGCGCGGTCCCAGAACGAATTATACTCCTAATCCAAGGCACCACAGTATATATATATATATAACATGACTTATGACTTACAGGAGTATATACTGTATATATATATATATATATATATATATATATATATATATATATATATTCTTTGCAGGCTCAGATCTATGTCTCAGCAGGTGATATAATAATGAGTTGTGCACAGTATAATTATATGTGGACTCCGGAGGGTTAATATCGGATGACATCATTGGGGGCCCCATATACAGAACACGTCTTTGTTTCTCGTCTTCTCGGCCGCTGGGGAGATGAGTGAGCTGCAGATGAATTCCCCCGATCCCCGGACCCCTGAGACGTCTCTGTATCTTCTATCCGTCCTTCTCTGAGTTATCGCCATAGTGATCACATACAGCAGCTATGCTCATCCAGCTTTCCCTGAACCCTGAATGGCATGTATAACCGGGATGACAGCTCTTCACAGTCATAAACAGCATCTCGGCCGCCTGCAGCCACCACTAGGGGGAGCTCCCTGTACACTGGGGGATGTCACCTCTATAACATGGGGGTCACCGCCTGCAGCCACCACTAGGGGGAGCTCCCTGCACTCTGGGGGATGTCACCTCTATAACATGGGGGTCACCGCCTGCAGCCACCACTAGGGGGAGCTCCCTGCACTCTGGGGGATGTCACCTCTATAACATGGGGGTCACCGCCTGCAGCCACCACTAGGGGGAGATCTCTGCACTCTGGGGGATGTCACCTCTATAACATGGGGGTCACCGCCTGCAGCCACCACTAGGGGGAGCTCCCTGCACTCTGGGGGATGTCAGTCGCTCGCTGATGATGTCATCAGGTGATATGTTCTGAGTGATGTCATCAGGTGATATGTTCTGGGTGATGTCAGCCGCTGGCTGATGATGTCATCAGGTGATATGTTCTGAGTGATGTCATCAGGTAATATGTTCTGGGTGATGTCAGCCGCTCGCTGATGATGTCATCAGGTGATATGTTCTGGGTGATGTCATCAGGTGATATGTTCTGGGTGATGTCAGCCGCTCGCTGATGATGTCATCAGGTGATATGTTCTGAGTGATGTCATCAGGTGATATGTTCTGAGTGATGTCATCAGATAATATGTTCTGGGTGATGTCAGCCGCTCGCTGATGATGTCATCAGGTGATATGTTCTGAGTGATGTCATCAGGTGATATGTTCTGGGTGATGTCAGCCGCTCGCTGATGATGTCATCAGGTGATATGTTCTGAGTGATGTCATCAGGTGATATGTTCTGGGTGATGTCATCAGGTGATATGTTCTGGGTGATGTCAGCCGCTCGCTGATGATGTCATCAGGTGATATGTTCTGAGTGATGTCATCAGGTGATATGTTCTGAGTGATGTCATCAGGTGATATGTTCTGGGTGATGTCAGCCGCTCGCTGATGATGTCATCAGATGATATGTTCTGAGTGATGTCATCAGGTAATATGTTCTGGGTGATGTCAGCCGCTGGCTGATGATGTCATCAGGTGATATGTTCTGAGTGATGTCATCAGGTAATATGTTCTGGGTGATGTCAGCCGCTCGCTGATGATGTCATCAGGTGATATGTTCTGGGTGATGTCATCAGGTGATATGTTCTGGGTGATGTCAGCCGCTCGCTGATGATGTCATCAGATGATATGTTCTGAGTGATGTCATCAGGTAATATGTTCTGGGTGATGTCAGCCGCTCGCTGATGATGTCATCAGGTGATATGTTCTGGGAGATGTCATCAGGTAATATGTTCTGGGTGATGTCAGCCGCTCGCTGATGATGTCATCAGGTGATATGTTCTGGGTGATGTCATCAGGTGATATGTTCTGGGTGATGTCATCAGGTGATATGTTCTGGGTGATGTCATCAGGTGATATGTTCTGGGTGATGTCATCAGGTGATATGTTCTGGGTGATGTCAGCCGCTGGCTGATGATGTCATCAGGTGATGTTCGCTCTCCTGTATTACAGTCAGGATTGTTAGGTTTAATCTTCAGCTCTGGTTTGGCTCAAAGTGACCTGAGAGGCGGGGCCGGGGGGAGCAGAGCGGAGACGCTGCGTATAAACGGTATATACAGCGACCTCCTGGATATAATAATAGAGCTGTCATCCCGGAGCGTGGGAATCATCGCATCCGCATCCTCCACAACCCCGGCTAAATATTTGGACTCTTGGCTGACGGCCCCTGGCAATCGTTAACCCTTCGTATCCACCGAGACCCCCAAATCCCCCCGATATAGTGACGGTACTTCAGCAACAACAACAAAAAAAAAATCCTTTAAATCAAATGGCGTCAGAAAGTTATACAGATCAAAAAATCTCAAGCCTTCCAGTACTTATCAGCTGCTGTATGTCCTGCAGGAAGTGGTGTATTCTCTCCAGTCTGACACAGTGCTCTCTGCTGCCACCTCTGTCCATGTCAGGAACTGTCCAGAGCAGCAGTAAATCCCCATAGAAAACCTCTCCTGCTCTGGACAGTTCCTGACATGGACAGAGGTGGCAGCAGAGAGCAATGTGTCATACACAACTTCCTGCAGGAAATGCAGTAGCTGATAAGTACTGGAAGACTGGAGATTTTTTATATAGAAGTAAATTACAGATCTCTGGCACTTTCTGACACCAGTTGATATGAAAGTAAATGTTTTTCACTGGAGTTCCCCTTTAAGAAACAACAACTGTTCATATATGAAGTAATGCCATTTCTCTTTAAGCAATTTTTTTGATTCCTCATATCTTATATACTGTACTAACAGCTGATTTTTGTTTCTTGAGAATCACTTTAATCTGGAGTTCCCCTTTAAGAAATGTGCTATTGCTTGACACCAAGTATGTTCAGAATGGAATTGTCCTTTAAACGGATTGTCTATTGTTATCAAACTGATACGGTTAAAAAGTCAGTTTCCCTTTAAGCGGAGTAGCTTCTAGATGGAATTCCCCTTTAAGCGACCCAATATGTATTCAGAGAGAATTTTCTCATTTTTATCATCACTTTCATTAGAATTCTTCCGATGTGGAGTTCCCCTTTAAGCAAATTACCATTGACTGACATAAGTATATTCGGAATGGAATCGTCCTTCGAGGGATTGTCCATTTTTATGATATTGATTAGTGCTGTAGGATAAAAGAAAGGTCAGTTCCCCTTTAAGCCAAGCAGCTCCTAGATGGAATTCCCCTTTAAGCCCTCAGCTATTGGCTGCTGTAGGATTGGCGCTGCAGAATTGCGGCTGCGTCCGTGATGCTGATCCAGGGAGGAGGGGAGCGGGGAATCTCTGCAGAGAGGGAGGAGGGGGCTCCATAGAGGAATCCCCAGAATACCAGAGAGGAGGGAACAAAGGCAGTAAGACAAGGGAGGGTGACAACCGCAGCACTGTGCAGGGAAGAGAGTCAGGAGCACAGCAAGTTGCAGGAGGGTGCAGTCACTATGAGCTTCCAGAGGCCGCCCCTGGGGCTGGGGGCAAGAGGTTCCCCCCAAAAAGAGCAAGACCTGAGGGGTTCAGCCATCCTGCACCAGCAGAGGCGCCTCAAACAAGCCACCCAATTCATCCACAAGGATTCAGCCGACCTGCTGCCCCTGGACCAGCTGCGTAGACTGGGAACCTCTAAGGACCTGGTAAGTGGATCAGTGGCTAAGAGAGCCTGACCCTAGCGGGACAGGCCAGGGGGTCACACTGCGCAGTCTGCTATATACAGGGACCAGTATTCAGATGGATTGGTGGGGAGGGGGTTAAGAGTGCAGCAAGGCGGCGGATCAGTGGTAATGGGTTGTAGAGAGTCTGAGCATGAAGGCGTGGATCAGTGGTAAAGGGTTACATTACAGTTCATGAACGAACAGGTGGATGGTGGCTCAGTGGTCAAGTGTCACTACGTAAGATCGCTGGTCAGGTACATCAAGAGATGGATCAGTAGTCAAATGTCACTATATACAGATATTTTCTATCAGGTAAGATCTCTGGTCGGGATCAGTGGTAAAGGATCTCAGCGCTATTCAGATATTAGCTACCAAGAGGGATCTGATAAAGATAAACCATATTAAGATGGATCAGTGGTAAAGGATCTCAGTACCAGTCAGATATTAGCTACCAAGAGGGATCTGTTCTGATCGGATCTGATCATGAGAGGGATCAGTGGTATAGGGTTGCAGTACTATTCAGATACCAGCGGGATTAGTGGTAAGGGCACAGACGATAAGCATGACAGTATGGTTCAGTGGTTAAGGGTCATAGTATCATTCAAATATTAGCTATAAAGTGAGATCAGTAGTAAAAGAGAAGCTTTCTAGAGAGGGATCAGTGGTAAAGATCTCTCTCTATGGATTAACATGTAACTCCGTGATACAAAACAGATTAGATGTTAAATATCAAGAAATGGATCAGTGGTAAATAAATACAGTGTGTTATACGCTGGGTCAGTGATTAAAGGTTGGAGGTAAAGGGACATAATACAATTTAGATGTAAAGTATCACAGGTCCGATCTATGGTAAAGCGGCACAGTATGGGTTAAATGTAAAATATGTAGAGCTGGATCAGTGGTAAAGGAGTTATAGGCAGAAGTGGTGGCATAAGAAGATGGATCAGTGGTTACAGTCCATCTACAGATACTGAATAGGTAAAAAGAACCATCTATAGGGAGGATCCTAAAGTGACTTGAGGAGAGGAGTCAATGCATGTGACATGGATCAGTGGGTAAAGGTACCTGACAAGAGTTTACACGCTTTGTGTTATGACTTCAGCAACCTCACACTGTGATCCAGAGGCGTCTCATGGGAGGCAGCCCAGTGAAAGAAACCAGCGGATTAGCACAGGACCCCCTGTTGTGTGCTCCAGGGGCCCGATCCCCCAGTAAGGAGACAAGCCCAACCAAGCTGGATAATGAAAACCCAACTCCGGTGCCAAGTCAGATGCTGCCGACCAAAGAACCTGAGGAGGTGCTAGAGGAGGGCTGGAGAGGACACGTCCTACTTGTCCCCTGTAAGGTGAGAACCACAGAAACCTCAATGTGTCACTAAAACCATCTAATTAGTGATGTTTCACAACAGGCTGTAAAGTGAGAAGCTGCTTTGAATTTTCTTCTGTTGTACTGACATCTAGTGGCTATAGGAGTTATCACACACAGCTAGAACCAGAGATCCCTGATAACATGATTGCTGCACTTCCCACCTCCATCCAGTAGATGGTGCTATTTATTCCCATCTCCATACAGAGATTCCTTATAGGCTCAGTGGGTAAATGTTCCTGATTTATGTCGTTCGTCTTTCAGGTCGGTAACTGGGACATTTGTGCCAAGTTGTCCACTGAGCGGCGAGAAAACCTTATCTCTAAATCCTGCGTGAAAAGATTGGGGTAAGAGTGAAACTGTAAAGAAAAGAGCTGCACCCGCTGGTCGTAAGCGGAATTGCACTGTGGAGCTCCCCTTTAAACTCCTATTCTTGATGTACAATTTATTGAGTTATATTTTAATCCAGGTTACAAGCCACAAATGGTCCAGAGGAGAAGATGATGGTGGACATTGATCTGGGCGGAGCCACGCTGACCTGCAAAGCTGCGATTGTGGGTGAGGGTCAATCATTCAGTATGAAATCCCCATTGATTCTATTTATTGGGATCACCATCCACATCAATGTTTACACATGTACTTATTCAGGCGGGAGATAGTTACTGATGGCTTTACATGTCATTGATTCCTCTAATTTTATTGTGATCACCATCCACATCAATGTCCACACATCTACTTATTCAGAGCAGACAGGATGTAGATATTTATGGATGTACATGTCACTGATCCCATTTATTTCGATCACCATCCACATCAATGTCCACACATCTACTTATTCAGACCAGGAAGGATGTAGATATTGATAGGTTTACATGTCATTGATTCATTTATTCTGCAGGGATCACCATCCACACATATACTTATTTAGACCAGGAAGGATGTAGATATTGATAGGTTTACATGTCATTGATTTTATTAATTTTGTTTTGATCAGCATCCACATCAATGTCCACACATCTACTTATTTAGACCAGGAAGGATGTAGATATTGATGGATTTACATGTCATTGATTCATTTACTCTGTGGGGATAATCATCCACATCAATGTCTTCACTTATACTTAATCAATGCAGGCAGGATGTAGATATTGATAGGTTTACATGTCATTGATCCTATTTATTTTAAGCAGCATCCACATCAATTTCCACACATCTACTTATTCAGGCCACTCAGGATGTAGATATTGATGGACTTACATGTCATTGATCCCATTTATTCTAAGCAGCATCCACATCAATGTCCACACATTCACTTATTCAGGTCAATCAGGATGTAGATATTGATGTGAATGGTGATTTGGATCTATGACATCGCTGCACCTGACATCATCAGAACCTCTCCGTAGTGCAGTAAGTGATCCGATCTCGCTATATATGTTATGTTTGTGATCTCCGGCCTCTCTGCTGGGTGTTGTAGTTCCACCAGGTTATATATTATTGTTACGTTGCCTCTAGATGATGACACTGCTGAGTTGTGTGTGGGGCTGGAGACACTGATATCACTCAAGGTAAGTTCACTGTGTGCTATACACCACGGTGTCCAATAGGGGGCAACACTGATGCATAGGTTAATCCTTTTTTTTTTTTAACCCTCCCAGACTTGCATTGACCTGGAGCGCGGTGTCCTGAAGACCCCAACCCGAGTGATCCCATTCCTGAACCATCCCTCCGCCCCCACAGAGACTGAAGCTGTGAGCGAGCAGTAGACTGCCACCTACTGGTCAGATGGAGGAACTGCAAGTGAAAGCACAGATACAGAGCTGGGGGCCTATAGGAGCGCCTCCCATGATCTGCCGTTACTATGGAGACGCTCGGACTGAGATGAGCGGCATCAGGACCACCATTGTTGACAAGCTCCTCCCCCTTTTGCGGTCTGGGGATCAGGACAGGTGGAGGGGATTTCTTTACTGTTTTGTAATGGCTGAATGTCGTCGTCAGTGTCGCCTATGTGTAACGTGTGACTTTACCATGTACATTCCGGGGGCCACACCTATTACCCCCCCATCTGCTTGTACCCAGAAACAATTGCCCCTTCATACATTGCAAGAGACTTGATTAGGGCGCCACCTGCTGGTCTTTATAAGCCAATAATGGTTTGTGTATTAGAAGGAGATGTGTCGCGTGTTTATGGGGGGAAGAAGCAGAGGGGGCAAAGATGTGAGCGGTCGTATGTGTGTGACCGCTCTCTATAGATGTGTGCGGTTATAATGTACGGGCCGTATGTGTGTGACCGCTCTCTATGGATGTGTGTGGTTATAATGTACGGGCCGTATGTGTGTGACCGCTCTCTATAGATGTGTGCGGTTATAATGTACGGGCCGTATGTGTGTGACCGCTCTCTATAGATGTGTGCGGTTATAATGTACGGGCCGTATGTGTGTGACCGCTCTCTATAGATGTGTGCGGTTATAATGTACGGGCCGTATGTGTGTGACCGCTCTCTATAGATGTGTGCGGTTATAATGTACAGGTCGTATGTGTGTGACCGCTCTCTATAGATGTGTGCGGTTATAATTTACGGCCATATGTGTGTGACCGATCTCTATAGATGTGTGCGGTTATAATGTACGGGCCGCATGTGTGTGACCGCTCTCTATAGATGTGTGCGGTTATAATGTACGGGCCGTATGTGTGTGACCGCTCTCTATAGATGTGTGCGGTTATAATGTAGGGGCCGTATGTGTGTGACCGCTCTCTATAGATGTGTGCGGTTATAATGTACGGGCCGTATGTGTGTGACCTCTCTCTATAGATGTGTGCGGTTATAATGTACAGCCGTATGTGTGTGACCGCTCTCTATAGATGTGTGCGGTTATAATGTACGGCTGTATGTGTGTGACCGCTCTCTATAGATGTGTGCGGTTATAATGTACGGCTGTATGTGTGTGACCGCTCTCTATAGATGTGTGCGGTTATAATGTACGGCTGTATGTGTGTGACCGCTCTCTATAGATGTGTGCGGTTATAATGTACAGCCGTATGTGTGAGACCGCTCTCTATAGATGTGTGCGGTTATAATGTACGGCTGTATGTGTGTGACCGCTCTCTATAGATGTGTGCGGTTATAATGTACAGCCGTATGTGTGAGACCGCTCTCTATAGATGTGTGCGGTTATAATGTACAGCCGTATGTGTGTGACCGATCTCTATAGATGTGTGCGGTTATAATGTACGGGCTGTTATGTGTGTGACCGCTCTCTATAATGTCACTGCTTTCTAGATGACGTGACTGCTCTATTGATGATGTGACCGTTCTCTGTTGCCTTGTAAACATGTGATTTCCTTTCTGGGTAACCACTCTATAGGTTATGGTTGCCTAGTAACCATGTGACTTCCTGTCCTGGTGACCACCCTATAGGTTATGGTTGCCTAGTAACCATGCGACTTCCTGTCCTGGTGACCACCCTATAGGTTATGGTTGCCTAGTAACCATGTGACTTCCTGTCTGAGTGAACACCATGTCCACACCGACCCTGCAGTCCCCTTTTCTGTCCGGGACAGCGCCCCCTTTCCTATATATGGTTATTGTCAGAGCTGAGCTTTCTGTGCATTGTAAGAGTAAATTACCCATAACCCCCGGCTGCTCGCAGATGATTTCTCCACCGTCCCTTAAACGGAGGAAGAAGATTGAGAACATAATATGAAGAGGAGACAAATAGAGCCGGAGGGAGCACTAAATGGCGGTATAATAATAAGAAGAGCTAGGAAAACAAATGTCCTGATGTAGCAAAGCCGGAGGGGGAGAACCGCACGGCCATCTGTCACTGCCTGACATTGCCCCCGCAGGCTGCCGCTAATATAGGGTGATAAATAACACTGCACCCCAACGTCAGGCAGGGATCACAGGGGATAAAGGGGGGCTCTAGCATCAGGAACCTTAGATCCACAGGGGCCAAACATCTCCATTCTTATATACATCCTCACCGATCTATCAGTCTCATCACACACACCTCAGCTGCTGCAGCGTCTCATCATACGTACCTCAGCTGCTGCAGCACCTCATCATATGCACCTCAGCTGCTGCTGAATCTCATCATACACACCTCATGCTGCTGCAACACCTCATCATATGCACCTCAGCTGCTGCAGCGTCTCATCATACGTACCTCAGCTGCTGCAGCACCTCATCATATGCACCTCAGCTGCTGCTGAATCTCGTCATACACACCTCATGCTGCTGCAACACCTCATCATATGCACCTCAGCTGCTGCAGCACCTCATCATATGCACCTCAGCTGCTGCAGCATCTCGTCATACACACCACAGCCGCTGCAGCACCTTATTGTATGCACCTCAGTTGCTGCAGCACCTCATCATACACAGCCGCTGCAGCACCTCATCATATGCACCTCAGCTGCTGCAACATCTCACACACCTCAGCCACTGCAGCACCTCATCATATGCACCTCAGCTCCTGCTGCATCTTGTCATACACACCACAGCCGCTGCAGCACCTTATTGTATGCACCTCACCTGCTGCAGCACCTCATCATACCCAGCCGCTGCAGCACCTCATCATACCCAGCTGCTGCAGCACCTCAGCTGCTGCAACATCTTATACACACCTCAGCTGCTGCAGCACCTCATTGTATGCACCTCAGCTGCTGCAGCACCTCATCATACCCAGCCGCTGCAGCACCTCATCATACACAGCCGCTGCAGCACCTCTTCCCGTAATCGCTTTAGTCGAGCCCATGATAATATAGACGTTTATTTATTATTTACAGGAAATCAACATTTTACAAATTTGAAAAGAAAAGAAAAACAAAACACAAAGTTGCTGCCTCAAAATTCAAGTCAGGTGAGGGCCCCCCCATATCAGGTGAGCCCCCCAGTATCAAATGAGCCCCCAATATCAGGTGAGGGCCCCCCCAGTATTAGGTGTGCCCCCCCCCCCCCCAAATATCAGATGAGAGGCCCCCAAGGTCCTGTATTGAGCCTCCATGGGGCAAGCATGTAGAAGAGTCAGGACAAAGAGGTTGTCCAACCCACTCCCTACCAAGCAAAGAGGAGCCCCCCCCCCGGGTGCTGTGTCCACTAGGGGGCGCTGCTGTGTGAGGTGGAGGCAGAAATCCTGAGATATAATGAGTGAAGAGGCTGGAATGAAGAGATCGTGTACGAGGCCATGGCTGGCAGCTCAGTCCGGAGAGAACCGCGTAATATCCCTTTAAATAAAGTCTTCCCCTCTCCCATCCCCCGATGTGCTGCAGGGGCAGAGCGCATTCTAGTGACGGGCCCCGCTACACCTCTGAGGCTGCGCTTCCTGGCGCTTCGCTCTGCTGTGTTTCCTCCTTTCCGTCGCTCATCTCCACATCACCGGCTGGCGGCTCCTTTATGACTTTTGCCGATTCCTGTAGTGAGAAGAACAGAAAAGTAATGAAAGCGAGAAACACGGCGGAGGACAGCGGCGTGAAACACAGCGGAGGACGCTACCAAGAAGCATGGCGGAAGAAGACACTCAGAAACACGATGGAAGAAAACACAGAGAAACATGGCGGAAGACAATACAGAGAAACGCATCTGAGAAAGATGCAGAGAAACGATTCTGAGAAAGATGCAGAGAAACACGTCTGAGGAAGATGCAGAGAAACAGTGAAAGAAGACACCGAGAAACACAGTGGAAGACAATACAGAGAAACACGTCTAAGAAAGATGCAGAGAAACGCGTCTGACAAAGATGCAGAGAAACACAGTGAAAGAAGACACCGAGAAACACAGCGGAAGACAATACAGAGAAACACGTCTGACAAAGATGCAGAGAAACGCGTCTGACAAAGATGCAGAGAAACACGTCTGAGGAAGATGCAGAGAAACACAGCGGAAGTCAATACAGAGAAACATGTCTGAGGAAGATGCTGAGAAACACAGTGAAAGAAGACACCGAGAAACACAGCGGAAGACAATACAGAGAAACATGTCTTGAGGATGATGTAGAGAAACACAGCAGGAGACACTGGCTAGAAACACATCTTGAGGATGATATAGAGAAACACGGCGGAAGAAGACACTGAGAAATACAGCGGAAGACAATAAAGAGGAAACACGATGGAAGAAAACACAGAGAAACATGGTGGAAGACAATACAGAGAAACACATCTGAGGAAGATGCTGAGAAACACGTCTGAGAAAGATTGAGAGAAACACAGTGGAAGACGACACAGAGAAACACAGCGGTAGACAATACAGAGAAGCACGCCTAGGAACGTGGCCGACAAACACGGCGGAAGACGCCGTCGAGAAACATGGTGAAAGACGACACAGAAAAACTCGTCTGAGGAAGACACAGAGAAACACGTCAGAAGATGACACAGAGAAACATGTACAGGCAACCCTGAGGGAAGTGACGACCCCTACAGACTGAGCAGAGCCACAACCTCCTCTCAGCACCCGGCTATTTTCTTTACGTGACAGTGCCCCCCCCCCCCATCCACAGGTTGTGTTTGGTATTGCAGCTCCTCCCCATTCATTTCAGTACAGCGGACCTGTCACACCAGTCGCCCCCTCTGCCCCATGGTCAGGGCTGGGATTACACTCTGTGCCCCTCACCTTCTCCTCCTTCTCGGCCAGTCGCTGGAACATGTTGGCGTAGATCTTCTTCTCGCGCTGGTGCTGCTCCCGTATACGCTGCTGGCAGTGCGTCAGGTGCGCCCGTGCCGCTTTGTTGCCCGGGTACAGCTGGATCACCTTCACCAGGTCGTCCTTGGCCAACTCCAGCTCGTTCACCCCCATGTATGACTCCGCTCTGCGAAACAGGCCCTTCTCATTGTTGGCGTCAAATTCCAGAGCCTGATGGAGGACGGAGAGGGAAAGGGTTAAGGGGGCAAATACGCAACAACCCCATGACAGCGCCACAAGTGTCCTCATAGGGAACTGCCATTTATGAACCGGGGTCACATGACACTCCCACCCAAGCTATGTAACGTTCTAATACAGAATCCCCATGCAGGATAAGAAAAGCAAAGAAACAGCGCCCCCTGTGCTCAGGCTGTGCGCGGTATTATAACTCCACTCTGGAAATAAGCTGCAGTACCACACACAGACTGAGGGAAAAGGGGGCGCTGTTTTTAACCCGGAATAACAGGATTACAGGAAAGTGGACTGAGAAATGTGTGAGGACTTGCCTTATTACAGTGGTCCAGGGCCGGCCGATGCTCGTTCACCTTCAGGTAGCAGGCGGCCAGGTTCAGAGACGCTGCCAGCAGCAGGGACTTGGACTTGGTCGCTTCCTCCTCCGATAGTCCGGACTCGTGCTCCAGCCACTGGATGATCTTCTTGTACTGTATGATCGCCTGGCGGTAGCGTCCGGCCTGTGAGGGGCGACACAGAGTTACTATACTCTACTGCACTACGGATGGTGCCACCAGAAACCACTGTGTAATGTGTGAACACAAAGTCAGCTTAAAGGGGAGCTCCGGCAAAATCTTTTTCTTTCAAATTAATTGGCGTCAGAAAGTTATATAGATTTATATTTTACTTCTAATTAAAAATCTCCAGTCTTCCAGTACTTATCAGCTGCTGCATGTCCTGCAGGAAGTGGTGGATTCTCTCCAGTCTGACACAGTGCTCTCTGCTGCCACCTCTGTCCATGTCAGGAACTGTCCAGAGCAGCAGCAAATCCCCATAGAAAACCTCTCCTGCTCTGGACAGTTCCTGACATGGACAGAAGTGGCAGCAGAGAGCACTGTGTCAGACTGGAGAGAATACACCATTTCTGCAGGACACACAGCAGCTGATAAGTACTGGACAACTGAAAATTTTTAAATAGAAAAAGATTTTTGCCAGGGTATTAAAAAAATAGCTGCCATCTTCCAGAAACAGCACCACACTTGTCCTCAGTTTGTGCCTGGTACTGCAACTCAGCTCCAGCGAAGTAAATGGAGCAGAGTTGTAATACCACAGGCAGCCTGAGGACAGGGGTGGCGCTATGCTTTAGTAGTCCTCCCCAGAATCCCGTTGGATTTACCTTGAAGTACTGCGTCCCCCGCTCCTTGACCAGCGCCCCCTGCTCCAGCTTCTCATCCGAGTTCATCTCCCAGGATTCTTTGGCCTGAGGAGAAAGAAAAGTGAATCTGTTTAAAGGGATTGTCCAGGATTCCGTACACATAAATACTCATTCTAGAGACAGTACCACCCCTGTTTGCGGGCTATGTCTGGAACAGCAGCTCAGTCATTAATCGAGCTGAGCTGCAATACCTCATACAACCTGCTTACAAGGGGGGGCGCTGTTCTTGTAAGAAACCTACAAACCTTCTCAAAACTCCTCAGTTTGATTTCATACTGAAGATCGGCGTTGGGCGGGATCTGATACGGCTCATAACCGGCGCTGCCGAAGCCGTACCTGCAAAGGAAGGGAGACGGTAAGCTTAATAGACTATAACCTATTTTTCTCTGTTATCAGCCTCACGATCCCTATATTAATGTATGTGATAGATATCAGCCACTATAATGTCCCTGTAAGAGACTTTAAGGCTACCGGCCCTTTAAATGGACTCACTTAGGCTTCAGGTAGAGCACGGCCTCTTCTCCTTTCTCCATCTGTTGCAGGGCAGTCTCCACACCAGAGGGGATTCCGAGACCCTCTCCCTCTCCGACCTCGAACCGCACGTCTCGCTCATCGAATACGTGGCCGTTGTGGGACCCCTGCAGCCACACTGTACGGGAAAATACAATATAAGCAATTGTGGAAACCATCAGCAGGCAGGTTCATTCTACTGTATAGTTCTTGCTGACAGTTTCCTGCCAGAATATGTCTGTGCAGCTGCAGGTCACAACACAAAAGGAAAAGAAACCATCAGCCATAGATCATTCACCTCCTTGCTGATGGTTTCCACATAATAAGGGGCAATGATCACTATAGCAACAGGACCTACTATGGGAAACTGGCACCATGCCCTCACCTTCTACCACCGCACCCTCGTTGGGTTTGGAGTAGCCTTCACCCTTCACTCTGATCCTGCGGATAATGCCGCCATCCTCCTCTGTGGAAAGATCTTCACCTTGGAAGTCGAAAAATTCAATCTATCAATAGAACAAAGGTAAAGAATGAAATGTCTGAAGGCTGCCCCCTGCTGGCCAATACCCCGCACAGCAGGAGAAACAAGTGACTGCAGGACCTGACTACACAGTGTGTTTGTAGTCTGTTACCATGGACACACACATAGGCCTTCATAGGAGCTACTGTGGGACTGGGACCTGACTACATAGTGTGTTTGTAGTCTGTTACCATGGACACACACATAGGCCTTTATAAGAGCTACTGCAGGACCTGACTACACAGTGTGTTTGTAGTCTGTTACCATGGACACCCACATAGCCCTTCATAAGAGCTACTGCAGGACCTGACTACATAGGGAGTGTCTGTAGTCTGTTACCATGTACACACACATAGCCCTTCATAAGAGCTACTGCAGGACCTGACTACATAGGGAGTGTCTGTAGTCTGTTACCTTGTACACACACAGGTCTTCATAAGAGCTACTGCAGGACCTGACTACATAGGGAGTGGTAGTCTGTTACCATGGACACACACAAGTCTTCATAGGAGCTGTATACATCAAATAGTAGATTATATTGTTATTCAAGACTACGGGATGTGTCATGATCTGATGGGAATAACCTATAACCCCTATGCTGGCCTAGACCACCAGGGATGATGTCTTTAACCCCTCAGCTGCCCTAGAACTCCAGGGATGGACCCGCCTTACCTCAAATATCAGCACAGCATTAGGGGGGATTTTGGGGGGGCTTCCTGATGCCCCATAGGCATATTCCGGTTTACAGGTAATCCGGCAAATCTCTCCCACCTTCATGGTGGCCACAGCGATGTCCCACGCCTTTATCACTTGTCCTATAATATAAAAACTGATCAATGGCAAGAAGGGGGCGCTATACACAGAAAGGGCGATCAGGATTGATCAGTCATCCAGGATATCAGGATCGATCAGTCACACAGGATCGATCAGTCACACGGGATATCAGGATCAATCAGTCACACGGGATATCAGGATCGATCAGTCACACGGGATATCAGGATCGATCAGTCACACGGGATATCAGGATCAATCAGTCACACGGGATATCAGGATCAATCAGTCACACGGGATATCAGGATCAATCAGTCACACGGGATATCAGGATCAATCAGTCACACGGGATATCAGGATCAGTCAGTCACACGGGATATCAGGATCAGTCAGTCACACGGGATATCAGGATCAATCAGTCACACGGGATATCAGGATCAATCAGTCACACGGGATATCAGGATCAATCAGTCACACAGGATATCAGGATCGATCAGTCATCCAGGATATCAGGATCGATCAGTCACACGGGATATCAGGATCGATCAGTCACACAGGATATCAGGATTGATCAGTCATACAGCCACTAGGTGGCGCTGTCCTGCAGCAGTCTATAGAGATCAGACACCCAGGAGACACCGCACCTTTCCCCAGGTCAAAGGTGAACTTGTCCTTCCTGTCTCGGCTGGAGTCAAACTTGGTCCCGTCCAGCAGCCAGCCGGTGTAGTGGACGCTGACCTTGTCGCCGATCATGGGGGCCTCCCCGCTCCCCTCCTGCTTAATCTCCTGCGGATCAGAGGACAGACAAGGTGTTACCGCTCAGTGATCTGCGGATCATTCACTGATCTATAAAGAGCAACAGAAAGCTGCAGATATATGTTATATTGTTATATGTGATGTTATATTATTATATATTGTATTATGTTATATTATATGTGTGATGTTATATTGTTATATATTGTATTATGTTATATTATATATGTGATGTTATATTATATATTGTATTATGTTATATTATATATGTGATGTTATATTATTATATATTGTATTGTTATATTATATGTGTGATGTTATATTATTATATATTGTATTATGTTATATTATATGTGTGATGTGATATTATTATATATTGTATTATGTTATATTATATGTGTGATGTTATATTATTATATATTGTATTATGTTATATTATATGTGTGATGTTATATTATTATATATTGTATTATGTTATATTATATATGTGATGTGATATTATATATTGTATTATGTTATATATGTGATGTTATATTATTATATAATGTATTATGTTATATTATATGTGTGATGTTATATTATTATATATTGTATTATGTTATATTATATGTGTGATGTTATATTATTATATATTGTATTGTTATATTATATATGTGATGTGATATTATATATTGTATTATGTTATATATGTGATGTTATATTATTATATATTGTATTATGTTATATGTGTGATGTTATATTATATGTGTGATGTTATATTGTTATATATTGTATTATGTTATATTATATATGTGATATTATTATATATTGTATTATGTTATATTATATATGTGATATTATTATATATTGTATTATGTTATATTATATATGTGATGTTATATTATTATATATTGTGTTATGTTATATTATATATGTGATGTGATATTATTATATATTGTATTATGTTATATTATATGTGTGATGTTATATTATTATATATTGTATTATGTTATATTATATATGTGATGTTATATTATTATAAATTGTATTATGTTATATTATATATGTGATGTTATATTAATAAATATATTGTATTATGTTATATTATATATGTGATATTATTATATATTGTGTTATGTTATATTATATATGTGATATTATTATATATTGTGTTATGTTATATTATATATGTGATGTGATATTATTATATATTGTATTATGTTATATGTGTGATGTTATATTATTATATATTGTGTTATGTTATATTATATGTGTGATGTTATATTGTTATATATTGTATTATGTTATATTATATATGTGATGTTATATTATATATTGTATTATGTTATATTATATATGTGATGTGATATTATTATATATTGTATTATGTTATATTATATATGTGATATTATATTATTATATATTGTGTTATGTTATATTATTATATGTGATGTGATATTATTATATATTGTATTATGTTATATTATATATGTGATGTGATATTATTATATATTGTATTAT
This sequence comes from Dendropsophus ebraccatus, assembly GCA_027789725.1. Classification (NCBI taxonomy): domain Eukaryota; kingdom Metazoa; phylum Chordata; class Amphibia; order Anura; family Hylidae; genus Dendropsophus; species Dendropsophus ebraccatus. The sequence continues at coordinate 5,413,288 of JAQFWZ010000046.1, read as the reverse complement.
GTTATATTATATGTGTGATGTTATATTGTTATATATTGTATTATGTTATATTATATATGTGATGTTATATTATTATAAATTGTATTATGTTATATTATATATGTGATGTTATATTATATATTGTATTATGTTATATTATATGTGTGATGTGATATTATTATAAATTGTATTATGTTATATTATATATGTGATGTGATACTATTATATATTGCATTATGTTATATTATATATGTGATGTTATATTATTATATATTGTATTATGTTATATTATGTGATGTTATATTATATATTGTATTATGTCATATTATATGTGTGATGTGATATTATTATAAATTGTATTATGTTATATTATATATGTGATGTGATACTATTATATATTGTATTATGTTATATTATATATGTGATGTGATATTATTATATATTGTATTATGTTATATTATATGTGTGATGTTATATTATTATATATTGTATTATGTTATATCAGGAAAACAATAAAAGCCAAGAGCTAGAACAGTCTAGAACATGTGAGGAGTCATGAGGGCGGAGCAGACACTATACATAGTAACCCCCGGGTCATCCTTATATAACACCCATCACTCACACACAGCATCAGGCCGGCAGCTCTCAGGGCATGCTGGGATATGTAGTTCTACAACAGCTGTAGGAGCACAGACCAGAGATCACAGGACTAGAGAGCGAAGCTTCATGTAAAGGGGAAATATGTCTGGCACCCCGAGAATCCGACTGGAGGGGCTACAGATACAGCGAGCCAGCGAGGAGACCACCCCCATACACAGGGACACCCACCCCCATACACAGGGACTACAACCCCCCATACACAGGGGAGACCACCCCCATACACAGGGGAGACCACCCCCATACACAGGGGAGACCACCCCCATACACAGGGGAGACCACCCCCATACACAGGGACTACAACCCCCCATACACAGGGACTACAACCCCCATACACAGGGACTACAACCCCTCATACACAGGGGAGACCACCCCCATACACAGGGACTACAACCCCCCATACACAGGGACTACAACCCCCATACACAGGGACTACAACCCCCATACACAGGGGAGACCACCCCCATACACAGGGACTACAACCCCCCATACACAGGGACTACAACCCCCCATACACAGGGGAGACCACCCCCATACACAGGGGAGACCACCCCCATACACAGGGACTACAACCCCCATACACAGGGACTACAACCCCCCATACACAGGGGAGACCACCCCCATACACAGGGGAGACCACCCCCATACACAGGGACTACAACCCCCTATACACAGGGACTACAACCCCCCATACACAGGGACTACAACCCCCCATACACAGGGACTACAACCCCCCATACACAGGGACTACAACCCCCCATACACAGGGACTACAACCCCCCATACACAGGGACTACAACCCCCCATACACAGAGACTACAACCCCCAATACACAGGGACTACAACCCCTCATACACAGGGACTACAACCCCCCATACACAGGGACTACAACCCCCCATACACAGGGACTACAACCCCCCATACACAGGGACTACAACCCCCATACACAGGGACTACAACCCCTCATACACAGGGACTACAACCCCCATACACAGGGGACACCACCCTCATACACAGGGACACCCACCCCCATACACAGGGACTACAACCCCTCATACACAGGGACTACAACCCCCCATACACAGGGACTACAACCCCTCATACACAGGGACTACAACCCCCCATACACAGGGACTACAACCCCCCATACACAGGGGAGACCACCCCCATACACAGGGACTACAACCCCCCATACACAGGGACTACAACCCCCATACACAGGAACTACAACCCCCATACACAGGGACTACAACCCCTCATACACAGGGACTACAACCCCCATACACAGGGGACACCACCCTCATACACAGGGACACCCACCCTCATACACAGGGACTACAACCCCCCATACACAGGGACTACAACCCCCCATACACAGGGACTACAACCCCCATACACAGGGACTACAACCCCTCATACACAGGGACTACAACCCCCATACACAGGGGACACCCCCCTCATACACAGGGACTACAACCCCCCATACACAGGGACTACAACCCCCCAATACACAGGGACTACAACCCCCCATACACAGGGACTACAACCCCCATACACAGGGGACACCACCCTCATACACAGGGATTACAACCCCCATACACAGGGGACACCACCCCCATACACAGGGACTACAACCCCCATACACAGGGACTACAACCCCCATACACAGGGACTACAACCCCTCATACACAGGGACTACAACCCCCATACACAGGGGGGACTACAACCCCCATACACAGGGGAGACCACCCCCATACACAGGGACTACAACCCCCATACACAGGGACTACAACCCCCATACACAGGGGAGACTACCCCATACACAGGGCCCCCCCCCCATACACAGGGACTACAACCCCCATACACAGGGGAGACCACCCTCATACACAGGGACTACAACCCCCATACACAGGGACACCCACCCCCATACACAGGGGAGACCCCCCTCATACACAGGGACTACAACCCCCATACACAGGGACTACAACCCCGCATACACAGGGACTACAACCCCCATACACAGGGACTACAACCCCCCCATACACAGGGACTACAACCCACCATACACAGGGACTACAACCCACCATACACAGGGACTACAACCCACCATACACAGGGACTACAACCCCCTATACACAGGGACTACAACCCCCCATACACAGGGAATACAACCCCCCATACACAGGGACTACAACCCCCCATACACAGGGACTACAACCCCCCATACACAGGGACTACAACCCCCCATACACAGGGACTACAACCCCCCATACACAGGGACTACAACCCCCCATAAACAGGGACTACAACCCCCCATACACAGGGACTACAACCCCCATACACAGGGACTACAACCCCCATACACAGGGACTACAACCCCCATACACAGGGACACCCACCCCCATACACAGGGACTACAACCCCCCATACACAGGGACTACAACCCCTATACACAGGGACTACAACCCCCCATACACAGGGACTACAACCCCTATCACTCAACCTTCTCCACATAAGGCCCTATTATACCAAAAGATGTCTGACAGATTATTTTACAGATTTTTTTTCTGTCAAAGCCAGGAATGGATTTGAAAAGAGGAGAAATCTCAGTCTTATCTTTATGACCTGTTCTCTGTTTATAGTCTGTTCCTGGCTTTGGCTGAAAAAATCTGTCAGATATCTTTTGGTGTAATAGGGCCCATACTGTACTTATCGGTATTATACTCCAGAGCTGCACTCACTATTCTGCTGGTGGGGTCACTGTGTACATACATTACATTACTGATCCTGCGTTCCATCCTGTATTATACTCCAGAGCTGCACTCACTATTCTGCTGATGGGGTCACTGTGTACATACATTACATTACTGATCCTGAGTTACATCTTGTATTATACCCCAGAGCTGCACTCACTATTCTGCTGGTGGGGTCACTGTGTACATACATTACATTACTGATCCTGAGTTACATCCTGTATTATACCCCAGAGCTGCACTCACTATTCTGCTGATGGGGTCACTGTGTACATACATTACATTACTGATCCTGAGTTACATCTTGTATTATACCCCAGAGCTGCACTCACTATTCTGCTGGTGGGGTCACTGTGTACATACATTACATTACTGATCCTGAGTTACATCCTGTATTATACTCCAGAGCTACGCTCACTCACAGAATAAATAATGTATGTACACAGTGTCCTCACCAGCAGAATAGTGATTACAGCTCTGGAGTATAATACAGGATCAGTAATGTATGTACACAGTGACCTCACCAGCAGAATAGTGAGCACAGCTCTGGAGTATAATACAGGATGTAACTCAGTATCAGTAATGTAATGTATGTACACAGTGACCCCACCAGCAGAATAGTGAGCACAGCTCTGGAGTATAATACAGGATGTAACTCAGTATCAGTAATGTAATGTATGTACACAGTGACCCCACCAGCAGAATAGTGAGTGCAGCTCTGGGGTATAATACAGGATGTAACTCAGGATCAGTAATGTAATGTATGTACACAGTGACCCCACCAGCAGAATAGTGAGTGCAGCTCTGGGGTATAATACAGGATGTAACTCAGGATCAGTAACGTAATGTACATCTGTAATAGTGAGTGCAGCTGTGAAGTATACGGCTGCAGCTCAGGATGGGTAATAACATATAATTATGCAGTGAGTCAGGTGTTATGAGGATTATATACAGGTCATACATGATGATTAGTGGGGAGGATGTGATGGCTATGTAGGCACTTATACCATGTATACACTATATACAGGGTGAGGAGGGTACACTGTATACACAGACACTATATACACTATATACAGGGTGAGGAGGGTACACTGTATACACAGACACTATATACACTATATACAGGGTGAGGAGGGTACACTGTATACACAGACACTATATACAGGGTGAGGAGGGTACACTGTATACACAGACACTATATACACTATATACAGGGTGAGGAGGGTACACTGTATACACACAGACACTATAGACAGGGTGAGGAGGGTACACTGTATACACACAGACACTATATACACTATATACAGGGTGAGGAGGGTACACTGTATACACACAGACACTATATACACTATATACAGGGTGAGGAGGGTACACTGTATACACACAGACACTATATACAGGGTGAGGAGGGTACACTGTATACACAGACACTATATACTATATACAGGGTGAGGAGGGTACACTGTATACACAGACACTATATACACTATATACAGGGTGAGGAGGGTACACTGTATACACAGACACTATATACACTATATACAGGGTGAGGAGAGTACACTGTATACACAGACACTATATACAGGGTGAGGAGGGTACACTGTATACACAGACACTATATACAGGGTGAGGAGGGTACACTGTATACACACAGACACTATATACAGGGTGAGGAGGGTACACTGTATACACAGACACTATATACAGGGTGAGGAGGGTACACTGTATACACAGACACTATATACACTATATACAGGGTGAGGAGGGTACACTGTATACACAGACACTATATACACTATATACAGGGTGAGGAGGGTACACTGTATACACAGACACTATATACACTATATACAGGGTGAGGAGGGTACACTGTATACACAGACACTATATACACTATATACAGGGTGAGGAGGGTACACTGTATACACAGACACTATACACACTATATACAGGGTGAGGAGGGTACACTGTATACACAGACACTATACACACTATATACAGGGTGAGGAGGGTACACTGTATACACACAGACACTATATACAGATGAGCAGTAGTATACAGCAGGGTATACAGCAGGGTGCTCTCACCTTCAGGACCCCCTGGTCCCCCTTAGGACTGATGTCCGTCCCCTCCATGGAGATGTCCTGGGCGCCCGGATCACTCCTCACCTCCTCGGCTGTCATGGTGCTGGGGCTGAGATGCTCTGCAGGCCGGGGCTGTGTGTGTGTGTGAGATGCTCTGCAGGCCGGGCCTGTGTGTGTGTGTGTGTGTGTGTGTGTGTGTGAGATGCTCTGCAGGCCGGGGCTGTGTATGTGAGATGCTCTGCAGGTCGGGGCTGTGTGTGTGAGATGCTCTGCAGACCGGGTCTCTGTGTGTATGATGCTCTGCAGGCCGGGGCTGTGCAGTGTGCGGTGTGTACAGGGCTGTGCGGCCTGGCTGCTCCTCCCCCCCCCGCACTGTCACCAGGAGGAAGAGGAGGAGACGCTGCCAGGATGTGCAAGAAACTTCTAGAGGCTGCACGGCTGGGACTGCTGTAATATACCCCTATATAATATACAGAGACCCCCTATATAATATACAGAGACCTCCTATATAATATACAGAGACCTCCTATATAATATACAGAGACCTCCTATATAATATACAGAGACCTCCCCTATATAATATACAGAGACCCCCTATATAATATACAGAGACCTCCTATATAATATACAGAGACCTCCTATATAATATACAGAGACCTCCTATATAATATACAGAGACCCCCTATATAATATACAGAGACCCCCTATATAATATACAGAGACCTCCCCTATATAATATACAGAGACCTCCCCTATATAATATACAGAGACCTCCCCTATATAATATACAGCCCCCCCTATATAATATACAGAGACCTCCTATATAATATACAGAGACCCCCTATATAATATACAGAGACCCCCTATATAATATACAGAGACCTCCCTATATAATATACAGAGACCTCCTATATAATATACAGAGACCTCCTATATAATATACAGAGACCTCCCCTATATACTATACAGAGACCTCCCTATATAATATACAGAGACCTCCTATATAATATACAGAGACCTCCTATATAATATACAGAGACCTCCTATATAATATACAGAGACCCCCTATATAATATACAGAGACCTCCCCTATATAATATACAGAGACCTCCCTATATAATATACAGAGACCTCCCCTATATAATATACAGAGACCCCCTATATAATATACAGAGACCCCCTATATAATATACAGAGACCCCCTATATAATATACAGAGACCCCCTATATAATATACAGAGACCCCCTATATAATATACAGAGACCCCCTATATAATATACAGAGACCTCCTATATAATATACAGAGACCCCCTATATAATATACAGAGACCCCCTATATAATATACAGAGACCCCCTATATAATATACAGAGACCTCCCCTATATAATATACAGAGACCCCCTATATAATATACAGAGACCTCCCCTATATACTATACAGAGACCTCCTATATAATATACAGAGACCTCCCCTATATAATATACAGAGACCCCCTATATAATATACAGAGACCTCCCCTATATAATATACAGAGACCTCCTATATAATATACAGAGACCTCCTATATAATATACAGAGACCTCCTATATAATATACAGAGACCTCCCCTATATACTATACAGAGACCTCCTATATAATATACAGAGACCTCCCCTATATAATATACAGAGACCCCCTATATAATATACAGAGACCTCCCCTATATAATATACAGAGACCCCCTATATAATATACAGAGACCTCCCCTATATAATATACAGAGACCCCCTATATAATATACAGAGACCCCCTATATAATATACAGAGACCTCCTATATAATATACAGAGACCTCCCCTATATAATATACAGAGACCTCCTATATAATATACAGAGACCCCCTATATAATATACAGAGACCCCCTATATAATATACAGAGACCTCCTATATAATATACAGAGACCTCCCCTATATAATATACAGAGACCCCCTATATAATATACAGAGACCCCCCTATATAATATACAGAGACCCCCTATATAATATACAGAGACCTCCTATATAATATACAGAGACCCCCTATATAATATACAGAGACCCCCTATATAATATACAGAGACCCCCTATATAATATACAGAGACCTCCCCTATATAATATACAGAGACCCCCTATATAATATACAGAGACCTCCCCTATATAATATACAGAGACCTCCTATATACTATACAGAGACCTCCTATATAATATACAGAGACCTCCCCTATATAATATACAGAGACCCCCTATATAATATACAGAGACCTCCCCTATATAATATACAGAGACCTCCTATATAATATACAGAGACCTCCTATATAATATACAGAGACCTCCCCTATATACTATACAGAGACCTCCTATATAATATACAGAGACCTCCCCTATATAATATACAGAGACCCCCTATATAATATACAGAGACCTCCCCTATATAATATACAGAGACCCCCTATATAATATACAGAGACCTCCCCTATATAATATACAGAGACCCCCTATATAATATACAGAGACCCCCTATATAATATACAGAGACCCCCTATATAATATACAGAGACCTCCCCTATATAATATACAGAGACCCCCTATATAATATACAGAGACCTCCCTATATAATATACAGAGACCTCCTATATAATATACAGAGACCTCCCCTATATAATATACAGAGACCTCCCCTATATAATATACAGAGACCTCCCCTATATAATATACAGAGACCCCCTATATAATATACAGAGACCTCCTATATAATATACAGAGACCCCCTATATAATATACAGAGACCTCCCCTATATAATATACAGAGACCCCTATATAATATACAGAGACCCCCTATATAATATACAGAGACCCCTATATAATATACAGAGACCTCCCCTATATAATATACAGAGACCCCCTATATAATTTACAGAGACCTCCTATATAATATACAGAGACCTCCCCTATATAATATACAGAGACCTCCCTATATAATATACAGGAGACCTCCCTATATATATAACAGAGACCCCTCTATAATATACAGCAGGACCCCTATATAAATACAGAGACCTCCCCTATATAATATACAGAGACCTCCCTATATAATATACAGAGACCCTCCCCTATAATCTACAGAGACCCCCTATATAATATACAGAGAACCCCCTATATAATATACAGAGACCCCTACTATAATATACAGAGGACCTCCCTATATAATATACAGAGACCTCCTATATAATATACAGAGACCCACTACTACTAACTATACAGAGACCTCCCTATATAATATACACGAGACCTCCCCTATATAATATACAGAGACCCCCCTATATAATATACAGAGCCCTCCCCTATATAATATACAGAGACCCCCTATATCAATATACAGAGACCTCCCCTATATAATATACAGAGACCACCCTATATAAATACAGAGACCTCCCCTATATAATATACAGAGACCCCCTAATAATATACAGAGACCCCCTATATAACATACAGAGACCTCCCCTATATAATATACAGAGACCCCTATATAATATACAGAGACCTCCCTATATACTATACAGAGACCTCTATATAATATACAGAGACCTCCCCCCTATAATAATTACAGATACCCCCTATATAATCTACAGGGGGGGGGGGACCCTCCCCTATGGATAGGGTATACAGAGAACCTCCCCCTATATAATTATACAGAGACCTCCTTATAATTTCAAGAGACCTCCCTAATAATCTACAGAGACCTCCTATAATAATATTACAGAGGACCTCCCCTAATATACTATACCAGAGACTCCCCTATATAATATACAGAGACCTCCCCTATTTAATATACAGAGACCCCCCCTATATAATATACAGGAGACCTCCCCTATATAATATACAGAGACCCCCTATATTAATATACAGAGACCTCCCCTATATAATATCCAGAGACCCCCTATATAATATACCGAGTACCCCCTATATAATATACAGAGGACCTCCCCTATCTAATATACAGAGGACCTCCCCTATATAATATACAGAGACCCCCTATATAATATACAGAGACCCTCCCGTATATAATATACAGAGACCTCCCCTATATAATATACAGAGACCTCCCTATATAATTATCAGAGACCTCCCCTATATAATATACAGAGACCTCCCCTATATAATATACAAGAGACCTCCCCTATATAATATACAGAGACCTCCCCCTATTATAATATATACAAGAGACCTCCTATATAATATACAGAGACCTGCCTATATAATATACAGAGACCCCCTATATAATATACAGAGACCCCCCTATATAATAGACAGAGACCCCTATATAATAACAGAGACCCCCTATATAATATACAGAGACCTCCCCTATACTAATTATACAGAGACCTCCCTATATAATATACAGAGACCCCCCTATATAATACTACAGAGACCTCCCCTATATAAATACAGAGACCCCCTATATAATATACAGAGACCTCCCCTATATATATACAGAGACCCCCTATTATAATATACAGAGACCTCCCCTATATAATATACAGAGACCTCCCCTATAGAATATACAGCCCTAATATACAGAGAACCTCCCTATATATATACAGAGACCTCCTATATAATATACAGAGACCTCCCCTATATAATATAAAGAGACCCCTATATACTATACAGAGACCTCCCTATATAATATACAGAGACCTCCCTATATAATATACAGAGACCTCCCCTATATAATATACAGAGGACCTCCCCTATATAATATACCAGAGACCTCCCCTATATAATAATACAGAGACCCCCCCCCTCCCCTGATATAATACAGAGACTCTAATATACAGAGACCTCCCTATATAATATACAGAGACCCCCTATATAATATACAGAGACCCCCCTATATAAATATACAGAGGACCTCCCCTATATAATATACAGAGACCTCCCCCTATATAATATACAGAGACCCCCTATATAATATACAGAGACCTCCCTATATAATATACAGAGACCTCCTCCTATAAATATACAGAGACCTCCCCTATATAATATACAGAGACCTCCCCTATATAATATACAGAGACCCCCCCTATATAATATACAGAGACCCCCTATATAATATACAGAGACCACCTATATAATATACAGAGACCCCCTATATAATATACAGAGACCTCCCCTATATAATATACAGAGACCCCTATATTAATATACAGAGACCCCCCCTATATAATATACAGAGACCCCCCCTATATAATATCAGAGACCTCCCCTATATAATATACAGAGACCCCCCTATATAATTTACAGAGAACTCCTATATAATATACAGAGACCCTCCCTATATAATATACAGAGACCTCCCCTATATAATATACAGAGACCTCCCCTATATAATATACAGAGACCCCCTATATAATATACAGAGACCTCCTATATAATATACAGAGGACCTCCTATATAATATACAGAGACCCCTATATAATATACAGAGACCCCCTATATAATTATAACAGAGACCTCCTATATAATATACAGAGACCCCCTATATACTATACAGAGACCCCTACCCCCTATATAATATACAGAGACCTCCTATATAATATACAGAGACCCCCTATATAATATACAGAGACCTCCCCTATATAATACAGAGACCTCCCCTATATAATATACAGAGACCTCCTATATAATATACAGAGACCTCCCTATATTAATATACAGAGACCCCTGATATAATAACAAGACCTCCCTATATAATATACAGAGACCTCCCTATATAATAACAGAGACCTCCCTATATAATATCCAGAGACCTCCTATTATAATACAGAGACCTCCCCTATATAATATACAGGAGACCTCCTATATAATATACATAGAGCCTCCCTATATAATATACAGAGACCCCCTATATATATAACAGAGACCTCCTATAATAATATACAGAGACCCCCTATACTAATATACAGAGACCTCCCTATATAATATACAGAGACCCCTATATAATATACCGAGACCCCCTATATAATATACAGAGACCCCCTATATATATACAGAGACCTCCCCTATATAATATACAGAGACCTCCCCTATATAATATACAGAGACCTCCCCTATATAATATACAGAGACCCCTATATAATATACAGAGACCTCCCTATATAATATACAGAGACCTCCCTATATAATATACAGAGACTCCCCTATATAATATACAGAGACCTCCCTATATAATATACAGAGACCCCCTATATAATATACAGAGACCTCCCTCTATTAATATCAGAGACCCCCCTATATATACAGAGACCTCCCCTATATAAATATACAGAGACCTCCTATATAATATACAGAGACCTCCCTATATAATATACAGAGACCTCCCTATATAATATACAGAGACCTCCCCTATATAATATACAGAGACCTCCCTATATAATATACAGAGACCCCTATATAATATACAGAGACCTCCCCTATATAATATACAGAGACCTCCCCTATATAATATACAGAGACCTCCCCTATATAATATTACAGAACCCCCCTATATAATATACAAGACTGACCCCCTATATAATATACAGAGACCTCCTATATAATATACAGAGACCTCCTATATAATATACAGAGACCTCCCTATATAATATACAGAGACCTCCCTATATAATATACAGAGACCTCCCTATATAATATATAATAATATACAGAGACCTCCCCTATATAATATACAGAGACCTCCCCTATATAATATACAGAGACCCCCTATATAATATACAGAGACCTCCCCTATATAATATACAGAGACCCCCTATATAATATACAGAGACCCCCTATATAATATACAGAGACCCCCTATATAATATACAGAGACCCCCCTATATAATATACAGAGACCTCCCCTATATAATATACAGAGACCCCCTATATAATATACAGAGACCTCCCTATATAATATACAGAGACCTCCTATATAATATACAGAGACCTCCCTATATAATATACAGAGACCTCCCTATATAATATACAGAGACCTCCCTATATAATATACAGAGACCCCCTATATAATATACAGAGACCTCCTATATAATATACAGAGACCCCCTTCTATATTACAGAGCCTCCCTATATAATATACAGAGACCCCCTATATAATATACAGAGACCCCCCTATATAATATACAGAGACCCCCTATATAATATACAGAGACCTCCCCTATATAATATACAGAGACCCCCTATATAATTTACAGAGACCTCCTATATAATATACAGAGACCTCCTATATAATATACAGAGACCTCCCCTATATAATATACAGAGACCTCCTATATAATATACAGAGACCCCCTATATAATATACAGAGACCTCCTATATAATATACAGAGACCTCCTATATAATATACAGAGACCCCCTATATAATATACAGAGACCCCCTATATAATATACAGAGACCTCCTATATAATATACAGAGACCCCTTATATAATATACAGAGACCTCCCCTATATAATATACAGAGACCTCCTATATAATATACAGAGACCCCCTATATAATATACAGAGACCTCCCCTATATAATATACAGAGACCCCCTATATAATATACAGAGACCTCCCCTATATAATATACAGCCCCCCCTATATAATATACAGAGACCCCCTATATAATATACAGAGACCCCCTATATAATATACAGAGACCTCCTATATAATATACAGAGACCCCCTATATAATATACAGAGACCTCCCCTATATAATATACAGAGACCTCCCCTATATAATATACAGAGACCCCCTATATAATATACAGAGACCTCCCCTATATAATATACAGAGACCTCCCCTATATAATATACAGAGACCTCCCCTATATAATATACAGAGACCTCCCCTATATAATATTCAGAGACCCCCTATATAATATACAGAGACCCCCTATATAATATACAGAGACCTCCTATATAATATACAGAGACCCCCTATATAATATACAGAGACCCCCTATATAATATACAGAGACCTCCTATATAATATACAGAGACCTCCCTATATAATATACAGAGACCTCCCCTATATAATATACAGAGACCTCCCCTATATAATATACAGAGACCTCCCCTATATAATATACAGAGACCTCCTATATAATATACAGAGACCTCCTATATAATATACAGAGACCCCCTATATAATATACAGAGACCCCCTATATAATATACAGAGACCCCCTATATAATATACAGAGACCTCCCCTATATAATATACAGAGACCCCCTATATAATATACAGAGACCTCCCTATATAATATACAGAGACCTATATAATATACAGAGACCTACCCTATATAATATACAGAGACCTCCCCTATATAATATACAGAGACCTCCCCTATATAATATACAGAGACCCCCTATATAATATACAGAGACCTCCTATATAATATACAGAGACCCCCTATATAATATACAGAGACCTCCCTATATAATATACAGAGACCCCCTATATAATATACAGAGACCCCCCTATATAATATACAGAGACCCCCTATATAATATACAGAGACCTCCCCTATATAATATACAGAGACCCCCTATATAATTTACAGAGACCTCCTATATAATATACAGAGACCTCCTATATAATATACAGAGACCTCCTATATAATATACAGAGACCTCCCCTATATAATATACAGAGACCTCCTATATAATATACAGAGACCCCCTATATAATATACAGAGACCTCCTATATATATACAGAGACCTCCCTATATAATATACAGAGACCCCCTATATAATATACAGAGACCCCCTATATATATACAGAGACCTCCCTATATAATATACAGAGACCTCCCTATATAATATAACAGAGACCTCCCCTATATAATATAAAGAGACCCCCCTATATAATATACAGAGACCCCCCTATATAATATACAGAGACCTCCCCTATATAATATACAGAGACCTCCCTATATAATATACAGAGACCCCCTATATAATATACAGAGACCCCCCTATATAATATACAGAGACCTCCCTATATAATATACAGAGACCCCTATATAATATACAGAGACCCCCTATATAATATACAGAGACCTCCCTATATAATATACAGAGACCTCCCTATATAATATACAGAGACCTCCCCTATATAATATACAGAGACCCCCTATATAATATACAGAGACCTCCCCTATATAATATACAGAGACCTCCCTATATAATATACAGAGACCTCCCTATATAATATACAGAGACCTCCCCTATATAATATACAGAGACCCCCTATATAATATACAGAGACCCCCTATATAATATACAGAGACCTCCTATATAATATACAGAGACCCCCTATATAATATACAGAGACCCCCTATATAATATACAGAGACCTCCTATATAATATACAGAGACCTCCCTATATAATATACAGAGACCTCCCCTATATAATATACAGAGACCTCCCTATATAATATACAGAGACCTCCCCTATATAATATACAGAGACCTCCTATATAATATACAGAGACCTCCTATATAATATACAGAGACCTTCTATATAATATACAGAGACCCCCTATATAATATACAGAGACCTCCCCTATATAATATACAGAGACCCCCTATATAATATACAGAGACCCCCTATATAATATACAGAGACCTCCCCTATATAATATACAGAGACCTCCCTATATAATATACAGAGACCTCCCCTATATAATATACAGAGACCCCCTATATAATATACAGAGACCTCCTATATAATATACAGAGACCCCCTATATAATATACAGAGACCTCCTATATAATATACAGAGACCCCCTATATATAATACAGAGACCTTTTATATAATATACAGAGACCTCCTATATAATATACAGAGACCTCCCCTATATACTATACAGAGACCTCCTATATAATATACAGAGACCTCCCCTATATAATATACAGAGACCTCCCTATATAATATACAGAGACCTCCTATATAATATACAGAGACCTCCTATATAATATACAGAGACCTCCTATATAATATACAGAGACCCCCTATATAATATACAGAGACCTCCCCTATATAATATACAGAGACCTCCCCTATATAATATACAGAGACCTCCTATATAATATACAGAGACCCCCTATATAATATACAGAGACCTCCCCTATATAATATACAGAGACCCCCCTATATAATATACAGAGACCCCCTATATAATATACAGAGACCTCCTATATAATATACAGAGACCTCCCCTATATAATATACAGAGACCTCCCTATATAATATACAGAGACCTCCCCTATATAATATACAGAGACCCCCTATATAAATATACAGAGACCCTCCTATATAATATACAGAGACCTCCTATATAATATACAGAGACCTCCTATATAATATACAGAGACCCCCTATATAATATACAGAGACCTCCCCTATATAATATACAGAGACCCCCTATATAATATACAGAGACCCCCTATATAATATACAGAGACCCCCTATATAATATACAGAGACCTCCTATATAATATACAGAGACCTCCTATATAATATACAGAGACCTCCTATATAATATACAGAGACCCCCTATATAATATACAGAGACCTCCCCTATATAATATACAGAGACCCCCTATATAATATACAGAGACCTCCTATATAATATACAGAGATCTCCCCTATATAATATACAGAGACCTCCCCTATATAATATACAGAGACCTCCTATATAATATACAGAGACCCCCCTATATAATATACAAAGACCTCCCCTATATAATATACAGAGACCTCCCCTATATAATATACAGAGACCTCCCCTATATAATATACAGAGACCCCCTATATAATATACAGAGACCCCCTATATAATATACAGAGACCTCCTTTATAATATACAGAGACCTCCCCTATATAATATACAGAGACCCCCTATATAATATACAGAGACCCCCTATATAATATACAGAGACCTCCCCTATATAATATACAGAGACCCCCTATATAATATACAGAGACCCCCTATATAATATACAGAGACCCCCTATATAATATACAGAGACCTCCCCTATATAACATACAGAGACCTCCCCTATATAATATACAGAGACCTCCCCTATATAATATACAGAGACCCCCTATATAATATACAGAGACCTCCCCTATATAATATACAGAGACCTCCCCTATATAATATACAGAGACCTCCCCTATATAATATACAGAGACCTCCTATATAATATACAGAGACCTCCTATATAATATACAGAGACCCCCTATATAATATACAGAGACCTCCCCTATATAATATACAGAGACCTCCCTATATAATATACAGAGACCTCCCTATATAATATACAGAGACCTCCTATATAATATAGAGAGACCTCCCCTATATAATATACAGAGACCCCCTATATAATATACAGAGACCCCCTATATAATATACAGAGACCTCCGCTATATAATATACAGAGACCTCCTATATAATATACAGAGACCCCCTATATAATATACAGAGACCCCCTATATAATATACAGAGACCTCCCCTATATAATATACAGAGACCTCCCCTATATAATATACAGAGACCCCCTATATAATATACAGAGACCTCCCCTATATAGTATACAGAGACCCCCTATATAATATACAGAGACCTCCCCTATATAATATACAGAGACCTCCCCTATATAATATACAGAGACCCCCTATTTAATATACAAAGACCCCCTATATAATATACAGAGACCCCTATATAATATACAGAGACCTCCCCTATATAATATACAGAGACCTCCTATATAATATACAGAGACCCCCTATATAATATACAGAGACACCCTATATAATATACAGAGACCCCCTATATAATATACAGAGACCCCCTATATAATATACAGAGACCCCCTATATAATATACAGAGACCTCCTATATAATATACAGAGACCTCCCCTATATAATATACAGAGACCCCCTATATAATATACAGAGACCTCCCCTATATAATATACAGAGACCTCCCTATATAATATACAGAGACCTTCCTATATAATATACAGAGACCCCCTATATAATATACAGAGACCCCCTATATAATATACAGAGACCTCCCTATATAATATACAGAGACCCCCTATATAATATACAGAGACCTCCTATATAATATACAGAGACCCCCTATATAATATACAGAGACCCCCTATATACTATACAGAGACCTCCCCTATATACTATACAGAGACCTCCCCTATATAATATACAGAGACCCCCTATATAATATACAGAGACCCCCCTATATAATATACAGAGACCCCCTATATAATATACAGAGACCTCCCCTATATAATATACAGAGACCTCCCCTATATAATATACAGAGACCCCCTATATACTATACAGAGACCTCCCCTATATAATATACAGATACCTCCTATATAATATACAGAGACCCCCTATATAATATACAGAGACCCCCTATATAATATACAGAGACCCCCTATATAATATACAGAGACCTCCCCTATATAATATACAGAGACCCCCTATATAATATACAGAGACCTCCTATATAATATACAGAGACCCCCTATATAATATACAGAGACCTCCTATATAATATACAGAGACCTCCCCTATATAATATACAGAGACCCCCTATATAATATAGAGACCTCCCCTATATAATATACAGAGACCCCCTATATAATATACAGAGACCCCCTATATAATATACAGAGACCTCCTATATAATACACAGAGACCTCCCCTATATAATATACAGAGACCTCCCCTATATAATATACAGAGACCTACCCTATATAATATACAGAGACCCCCTATATAATATACAGAGACCCCCTATATAATATACAGAGACCTCCTATATAATATACAGAGACCTCCTATATAATATACAGAGACCTCCCCTATATAATATACAGAGACCCCCTATATAATATACAGAGACCTCCTATATAATATACAGAGATCTCCTATATAATATACAGAGACCTCCCCTATATAATATACAGAGACCTCCTATATAATATACAGAGACCTCCTATATAATATACAGAGACCTCCTAAATAATATACAGAGACCTCCTATATAATATACAGAAACCTCCCTATATAATATACAGAGACCTCCCTATATAATATACAGAGACCTCCTATATAATATACTGAGACCTCCTATATAATATACAGAGACCTCCCCAATATAATATACAGAGACCCCCTATATAATATACAGAGACCTCCTAAATAATATACAGAGACCTCCTATATAATATACAGAGACCTCCCATATAATATACAGAGACCTCCCCTATATAATATACAGAGACCTCCTATATAATATACAGAGACCTCCCCTATATAATATACAGAGACCTCCTATATAATATACAGAGACCTCCCCTATATAATATACAGAGACCCCCTATATAATATACAGAGACCTCCCCTATATAATATACAGAGACCCCCTATATAATATACAGAGACCCCCTATATAATATACAGAGACCCCCTATATAATATACAGAGACCTCCCCTATATAATATACAGAGACCTCCCCTATATAATATACAGAGACCCCCTATATAATATACAGAGACCTCCTATATAGAGATACAGAGATACAGAGACCTCCTATATAATATACAGAGACCTCCCCTATATAATATACAGAGACCCCCTATATAATATACAGAGACCTCCCCTATATAATATACAGAGACCACCAATATAAAATAAAGAGAGACCCTATATAAATACACAGACCTCCCCTATATAATATACAGAGACCCCCTATATAATATACAGAGACCCCTATATAATATACAGAGACCCCCTATATAATATACAGAGACCTCCCCTATATAATATACAGAGACCTCCTATATAATATACAGAGAGACCCCCTATATAATAATATACCCCCCTATATATATATAATACCTCCTATATATATATACAGAGACCTCCCTATATAATACAGAGACCCCCTATATAATATACAGAGACCCCCTATATAATATAGAGACCTCCCCTATATAATATACAGAGACCTCCCCTATATAATATACAGAGACCTCCCCTATATAATATACAGAGACCCCCTATATAATATACAAAGACCTCCTATATAATATACAGAGACCCCCTATATAATATACAGAGACCCCCTATATAATATACAGAGACCCCCTATATAATATACAGACACCCCTATATAATATACAGAGACCCCCTATATAATATACAGAGACCCCCTATATAATATACAGAGACCTCCTATATAATATACAGAGACCTCCCCTATATAATATAGAGACCTCCTATATAATATACAGAGACCCCCTATATAATATACAGAGACCTCCCCTATATAATATACAGAGACCCCCTATATAATATACAGAGACCTCCCCTATATAATATACAGAGACCTCCTATATAATATACAGAGACCTCCCCTATATAATATACAGAGACCCCCTATATAATATACAGAGACCTCCCCTATATAATATAGAGACCTCCTATATAATATACAGAGACCTCCCCTATATAATATACAGAGACCTCCCCTATATAATATACAGAGATCCCCTATATAATATACAGAGACCTCCTATATAATATACAGAGACCCCCTATATAATATACAGAGACCTCGCCTATATAATATACAGAGACCCCCTATATAATATACAGAGACCTCCCCTATATAATATACAGAGACCTCCTATATAATATACAGAGACCTCCCCTATATAATATACAGAGACCCCCTATATAATATACAGAGACCTCCCCTATATAATATACAGAGACCTCCTATATAATATACAGAGACCTCCTATATAATATACAGAGACCCCCTATATAATATACAGAGACCTCCCCTATATAATATACAGAGACCCCCTATATAATATACAGAGACCCCCTATATAATATACAGAGACCCCCTATATAATATACAGAGACCTCCCCTATATAATATACAGAGACCCCCTATATAATATACAGAGACCCCCTATATAATATACAGAGACCTCCTATATAATATACAGAGACCTCCCCTATATACTATACAGAGACCTCCTATATAATATACAGAGACCTCCCCTATATAATATACAGAGACCTCGCCTATATAATATACAGAGACCTCCCCTATATAATATACAGAGACCCCCTATATAATATACAGAGACCTCCTATATAATATACAGAGACCTCCTATATAATATACAGAGACCTCCCCTATATACTATACAGAGACCTCCTATATAATATACAGAGACCTCCCCTATATAATATACAGAGACCTCGCCTATATAATATACAGAGACCTCCCCTATATAATATACAGAGACCTCCTATATAATATACAGAGACCTCCCCTATATAATATACAGAGACCCCCTATATAATATACAGAGACCCCCTATATAATATACAGAGACCTCCCCTATATAATATACAGAGACCTCCTATATAATATACAGAGACCTCCTATATAATATACAGAGACCTCCCCTATATAATATACAGAGACCTCCTATATAATATACAGAGACCTCCCCTATATAATATACAGAGACCCCCTATATAATATACAGAGACCTCCCCTATATAATATACAGAGACCTCCTATATAATATACAGAGACCCCCTATATAATATACAGAGACCTCCTATATAATATACAGAGACCTCCCCTATATAATATACAGAGACCCCCTATATAATATACAGAGACCCCCTATATAATATACAGAGACCCCCTATATAATATACAGAGACCCCCTATATAATATACAGACACCCCCTATATAATATACAGAGACCCCCTATATAATATAGAGACCTCCCCTATATAATATACAGAGACCTCCTATATAATATACAGAGACCCCCTATATAATATACAGAGACCCCCTATATAATATAGAGACCTCCCCTATATAATATACAGAGACCTCCCCTATATAATATACAGAGACCTCCCCTATATAATATACAGAGACCCCCTATATAATATACAAAGACCTCCTATATAATATACAGAGACCCCCTATATAATATACAGAGACCCCCTATATAATATACAGAGACCCCCTATATAATATACAGACACCCCCTATATAATATACAGAGACCCCCTATATAATATACAGAGACCCCCTATATAATATACAGAGACCTCCTATATAATATACAGAGACCTCCCCTATATAATATAGAGACCTCCTATATAATATACAGAGACCCCCTATATAATATACAGAGACCTCCCCTATATAATATACAGAGACCCCCTATATAATATACAGAGACCTCCCCTATATAATATACAGAGACCTCCTATATAATATACAGAGACCTCCCCTATATAATATACAGAGACCCCCTATATAATATACAGAGACCTCCCCTATATAATATAGAGACCTCCTATATAATATACAGAGACCTCCCCTATATAATATACAGAGACCTCCCCTATATAATATACAGAGATCCCCTATATAATATACAGAGACCTCCTATATAATATACAGAGACCCCCTATATAATATACAGAGACCTCGCCTATATAATATACAGAGACCCCCTATATAATATACAGAGACCTCCCCTATATAATATACAGAGACCTCCTATATAATATACAGAGACCTCCCCTATATAATATACAGAGACCCCCTATATAATATACAGAGACCTCCCTATATAATATACAGAGACCTCCTATATAATATACAGAGACCTCCTATATAATATACAGAGACCCCCTATATAATATACAGAGACCTCCCCTATATAATATACAGAGACCCCCTATATAATATACAGAGACCCCCTATATAATATACAGAGACCCCCTATATAATATACAGAGACCTCCCCTATATAATATACAGAGACCCCCTATATAATTTACAGAGACCTCCTATATAATATACAGAGACCTCCTATATAATATACAGAGACCTCCCCTATATACTATACAGAGACCTCCTATATAATATACAGAGACCTCCCCTATATAATATACAGAGACCTCGCCTATATAATATACAGAGACCTCCCCTATATAATATACAGAGACCCCCTATATAATATACAGAGACCTCCTATATAATATACAGAGACCTCCTATATAATATACAGAGACCTCCCCTATATACTATACAGAGACCTCCTATATAATATACAGAGACCTCCCCTATATAATATACAGAGACCTCGCCTATATAATATACAGAGACCTCCCCTATATAATATACAGAGACCTCCTATATAATATACAGAGACCTCCCCTATATAATATACAGAGACCCCCTATATAATATACAGAGACCCCCTATATAATATACAGAGACCTCCCCTATATAATATACAGAGACCTCCTATATAATATACAGAGACCTCCTATATAATATACAGAGACCTCCCCTATATAATATACAGAGACCTCCTATATAATATACAGAGACCTCCCCTATATAATATACAGAGACCCCCTATATAATATACAGAGACCTCCCCTATATAATATACAGAGACCTCCTATATAATATACAGAGACCCCCTATATAATATACAGAGACCTCCTATATAATATACAGAGACCTCCCCTATATAATATACAGAGACCCCCTATATAATATACAGAGACCCCCTATATAATATACAGAGACCCCCTATATAATATACAGAGACCCCCTATATAATATACAGACACCCCCTATATAATATACAGAGACCCCCTATATAATATAGAGACCTCCCCTATATAATATACAGAGACCTCCTATATAATATACAGAGACCCCCTATATAATATACAGAGACCCCCTATATAATATAGAGACCTCCCCTATATAATATACAGAGACCTCCCCTATATAATATACAGAGACCTCCCCTATATAATATACAGAGACCCCCTATATAATATACAAAGACCTCCTATATAATATACAGAGACCCCCTATATAATATACAGAGACCCCCTATATAATATACAGAGACCCCCTATATAATATACAGACACCCCCTATATAATATACAGAGACCCCCTATATAATATACAGAGACCCCCTATATAATATACAGAGACCTCCTATATAATATACAGAGACCTCCCCTATATAATATAGAGACCTCCTATATAATATACAGAGACCCCCTATATAATATACAGAGACCTCCCCTATATAATATACAGAGACCTCCTATATAATATACAGAGACCTCCCCTATATAATATACAGAGACCTCCTATATAATATACAGAGACCTCCCCTATATAATATACAGAGACCCCCTATATAATATACAGAGACCTCCCCTATATAATATAGAGACCTCCTATATAATATACAGAGACCTCCCCTATATAATATACAGAGACCTCCCCTATATAATATACAGAGATCCCCTATATAATATACAGAGACCTCCTATATAATATACAGAGACCCCCTATATAATATACAGAGACCTCGCCTATATAATATACAGAGACCCCCTATATAATATACAGAGACCTCCCCTATATAATATACAGAGACCTCCTATATAATATACAGAGACCCCCTATATAATATACAGAGACCCCCTATATAATATACAGAGACCTCCCCTATATAATATACAGAGACCTCCTATATAATATACAGAGACCTCCTATATAATATACAGAGACCTCCCCTATATAATATACAGAGACCCCCTATATAATATACAGAGACCTCCCCTATATAATATACAGAGACCTCCTATATAATATACAGAGACCTCCTATATAATATACAGAGACCCCCTATATAATATACAGAGACCTCCCCTATATAATATACAGAGACCCCCTATATAATATACAGAGACCCCCTATATAATATACAGAGACCTCCTATATAATATACAGAGACCTCCCCTATATAATATACAGAGACCTCCTATATAATATACAGAGACCTCCCCTATATAATATACAGAGACCTCGCCTATATAATATACAGAGACCTCCCCTATATAATATACAGAGACCCCCTATATAATATACAGAGACCTCCTATATAATATACAGAGACCTCCTATATAATATACAGAGACCTCCCCTATATACTATACAGAGACCTCCTATATAATATACAGAGACCTCCCCTATATAATATACAGAGACCTCGCCTATATAATATACAGAGACCTCCCCTATATAATATACAGAGACCTCCTATATAATATACAGAGACCTCCCTATATAATATACAGAGACCCCCTATATAATATACAGAGACCCCCTATATAATATACAGAGACCTCCCCTATATAATATACAGAGACCTCCTATATAATATACAGAGACCTCCTATATAATATACAGAGACCTCCCCTATATAATATACAGAGACCTCCTATATAATATACAGAGACCTCCCCTATATAATATACAGAGACCCCCTATATAATATACAGAGACCTCCCCTATATAATATACAGAGACCTCCTATATAATATACAGAGACCCCCTATATAATATACAGAGACCTCCTATATAATATACAGAGACCTCCCCTATATAATATACAGAGACCCCCTATATAATATACAGAGACCCCCTATATAATATACAGAGACCTCCTATATAATATACAGAGACCTCCTATATAATATACAGAGACCCCCTATATAATATACAGAGACCCCCTATATAATATACAGAGACCTCCCCTATATAATATACAGAGACCTCCCCTATATAATATACAGAGACCTCCCCTATATAATATACAGAGACCCCCTATATAATATACAGAGACCTCCCCTATATAATATACAGAGACCTCCTATATAATATACAGAGACCTCCCCTATATAATATACAGAGACCTCCTATATAATATACAGAGACCCCCTATATAATATACAGAGACCTCCCCTATATAATATACAGAGACCCCCTATATAATATACAGAGACCCCCTATATAATATACAGAGACCTCCTATATAATATACAGAGACCCCCTATATAATATACAGAGACCTCCCCTATATAATATACAGAGACCTCCTATATAATATACAGAGACCTCCCCTATATAATATACAGAGACCTCCCCTATATAATATACAGAGACCTCCCCTATATAATATACAGAGACCTCCCCTATATAATATACAGAGACCTCCCCTATATAATATACAGAGACCCCCTATATAATATACAGAGACCTCCCCTATATAATATACAGAGACCTCCTATATAATATACAGAGACCTCCTATATAATATACAGAGACCTCCCTATATAATATACAGAGACCCCCTATATATAATATACAGAGACCTCCCCTATATAATATACAGAGACCCCCTATATAATATACAGAGACCTCCCTATATAATATACAGAGACCTCCCCTATATAATATACAGAGACCTCCTATATAATATACAGAGACCTCCCCTATATAATATACAGAGACCCCCTATATAATATACAGAGACCTCCTATATAATATACAGAGACCCCCTATATAATATACAGAGACCTCCTATATAATATACAGAGACCTCCCTATATAATATACAGAGACCTCCTATATAATATACAGAGACCTCCTATATAATATACAGAGACCTCCTATATAATATACAGCCTCCCCTATATAATATACAGAGACCTCCTATATAATATACAGAGACCTCCTATATAATATACAGAGACCCCCTATATAATATACAGAGACCCCCTATATAATATACAGAGACCCCCTATATAATATACAGACACCCCCTATATAATATACAGAGACCCCCTATATAATATACAGAGACCCCCTATATAATATACAGAGACCTCCTATATAATATACAGAGACCTCCCCTATATAATATAGAGACCTCCTATATAATATACAGAGACCCCCTATATAATATACAGAGACCTCCCCTATATAATATACAGAGACCCCCTATATAATATACAGAGACCTCCCCTATATAATATACAGAGACCTCCTATATAATATACAGAGACCTCCCCTATATAATATACAGAGACCCCCTATATAATATACAGAGACCTCCCCTATATAATATAGAGACCTCCTATATAATATACAGAGACCTCCCCTATATAATATACAGAGACCTCCCCTATATAATATACAGAGATCCCCTATATAATATACAGAGACCCCCTATATAATATACAGAGACCCCCTATATAATATACAGAGACCTCGCCTATATAATATACAGAGACCCCCTATATAATATACAGAGACCTCCCCTATATAATATACAGAGACCTCCTATATAATATACAGAGACCCCCTATATAATATACAGAGACCCCCTATATAATATACAGAGACCTCCCCTATATAATATACAGAGACCTCCTATATAATATACAGAGACCTCCTATATAATATACAGAGACCTCCCCTATATAATATACAGAGACCCCCTATATAATATACAGAGACCTCCCCTATATAATATACAGAGACCTCCTATATAATATACAGAGACCTCCTATATAATATACAGAGACCCCCTATATAATATACAGAGACCTCCCCTATATAATATACAGAGACCCCCTATATAATATACAGAGACCCCCTATATAATATACAGAGACCTCCTATATAATATACAGAGACCTCCCCTATATACTATACAGAGACCTCCTATATAATATACAGAGACCTCCCCTATATAATATACAGAGACCTCCCCTATATAATATACAGAGACCTCCCCTATATAATATACAGAGACCCCCTATATAATATACAGAGACCTCCTATATAATATACAGAGACCTCCTATATAATATACAGAGACCTCCCCTATATACTATACAGAGACCTCCTATATAATATACAGAGACCTCCCCTATATAATATACAGAGACCTCGCCTATATAATATACAGAGACCTCCCCTATATAATATACAGAGACCTCCTATATAATATACAGAGACCTCCCCTATATAATATACAGAGACCCCCTATATAATATACAGAGACCCCCTATATAATATACAGAGACCTCCCCTATATAATATACAGAGACCTCCTATATAATATACAGAGACCTCCTATATAATATACAGAGACCTCCCCTATATAATATACAGAGACCTCCTATATAATATACAGAGACCTCCCCTATATAATATACAGAGACCCCCTATATAATATACAGAGACCTCCCCTATATAATATACAGAGACCTCCTATATAATATACAGAGACCCCCTATATAATATACAGAGACCTCCTATATAATATACAGAGACCTCCCCTATATAATATACAGAGACCCCCTATATAATATACAGAGACCCCCTATATAATATACAGAGACCTCCTATATAATATACAGAGACCTCCTATATAATATACAGAGACCCCCTATATAATATACAGAGACCCCCTATATAATATACAGAGACCTCCCCTATATAATATACAGAGACCTCCCCTATATAATATACAGAGACCTCCCCTATATAATATACAGAGACCCCCTATATAATATACAGAGACCTCCCCTATATAATATACAGAGACCTCCTATATAATATACAGAGACCTCCCCTATATAATATACAGAGACCTCCTATATAATATACAGAGACCCCCTATATAATATACAGAGACCTCCCCTATATAATATACAGAGACCCCCTATATAATATACAGAGACCCCCTATATAATATACAGAGACCTCCTATATAATATACAGAGACCCCCTATATAATATACAGAGACCTCCCCTATATAATATACAGAGACCTCCTATATAATATACAGAGACCTCCCCTATATAATATACAGAGACCTCCCCTATATAATATACAGAGACCTCCCCTATATAATATACAGAGACCTCCCCTATATAATATACAGAGACCTCCCCTATATAATATACAGAGACCCCCTATATAATATACAGAGACCTCCCCTATATAATATACAGAGACCTCCTATATAATATACAGAGACCTCCTATATAATATACAGAGACCTCCCTATATAATATACAGAGACCCCCTATATATAATATACAGAGACCTCCCCTATATAATATACAGAGACCCCCTATATAATATACAGAGACCTCCCTATATAATATACAGAGACCTCCCCTATATAATATACAGAGACCTCCTATATAATATACAGAGACCTCCCCTATATAATATACAGAGACCCCCTATATAATATACAGAGACCTCCTATATAATATACAGAGACCCCCTATATAATATACAGAGACCTCCTATATAATATACAGAGACCTCCCCTATATAATATACAGAGACCTCCTATATAATATACAGAGACCTCCTATATAATATACAGAGACCTCCTATATAATATACAGCCTCCCCTATATAATATACAGAGACCTCCTATATAATATACAGAGACCTCCTATATAATATACAGAGACCTCCCCTATATAATATACAGAGACCTCCTATATAATATACAGAGACCTCCTATATAATATACAGAGACCTCCTATATAATATACAGAGACCCCCTATATAATATACAGAGACCTCCCCTATATAATATACAGAGACCCCCTATATAATATACAGAGACCTCCCTATATAATATACAGAGACCTATATAATATACAGAGACCTCCCCTATATAATATACAGAGACCTCCCCTATATACTATACAGAGACCTATATAATATACAGAGACCTCCCCTATATAATATACAGAGACCTCCTATATAATATACAGAGACCTCCTATATAATATACAGAGACCCCCTATATAATATACAGAGACCTCCCCTATATACTATACAGAGACCTCCTATATAATATACAGAGACCCCCTATATAATATACAGAGACCTCCTATATAATATACAGAGACCTCCCCTATATAATATACAGAGACCTCCCCTATATAATATACAGAGACCCCCTATATAATATACAGAGACCCCCTATATAATATACAGAGACCTCCTATATAACATACAGAGACCTCCTATATAATATACAGAGACCTCCTATATAATATACAGAGACCTCCCCTATATAATATACAGAGACCTCCCCTATATAATATACAGAGACCCCCTATATAATATACAGAGACCTCCTATATAATATACAGAGACCTCCCCTATATAATATACAGAGACCTCCCCTATATAATATACAGAGACCCCCTATATAATATACAGAGACCCCCTATATATAATATACAGAGACCTCCCCTATATAATATACAGAGACCTCCCCTATATAATATACAGAGACCTCCTATATAATATACAGAGACCTCCTATATAATATACAGAGACCCCCTATATAATATACAGAGACCCCCTATATAATATACAGAGACCTCCTATATAATATACAGAGACCCCCTATATAATATACAGAGACCTCCTATATAATATACAGAGACCTCCTATATAATATACAGAGACCCCCTATATAATATACAGAGACCTCCCCTATATAATATACAGAGACCTCCTATATAATATACAGAGACCTCCTATATAATATACAGAGACCTCCTATATAATATACAGAGACCCCCTATATAATATACAGAGACCTCCTATATAATATAGACTGTCTCTAATACACAGTATGTATGTGTGGTTATATGACCAGGTATTAGAGGAATTCTCCACACACTTCCTTTTAGGTCACACCGTGCAGTATAACTTATGTGAACACTTAGAGGGCTGTTAGAGAGGAAAGCCTTTACACAGAAGATTATAGGATGTGTATACACTGTAGTCACTGGAGACAGGCTCCGCCCACACTCAGTGACGCAGGCGCACCGGAGATCTAAACATCTTCCCTCTATAATAGCAACACTGACGTCACGGGGTGTTGTGCTGCTCATTCATTGGCTGCTATTTCGTATTATAAGAACTCGTTGCTCAGGAAGCAATCCTCTTCGCTATTGGCTGAGCGTCCGATGGAGGGCGGGGACATTGCGTTCTAGGGCCATGTGATTGGCTAATTGGTGGCGCGGGAGATTGTGTTTTTGTCGTGGAGCACGTTGGGTGTTTCCGGCGCTGCCAGTGAGTATTCATCGTCCTATCGGGGTATAAGAGCGGCGTATATTACTGATAGCGATACCCGGCGGCAGGGGGCGCTCACGTATCATCCCTGTCAGTGCAGTGTACACGGCCCCCTGATACTCCTCAGTATACAGGACCCCCCCCCCCTCATACTCCTCAGTATACAGGACCCCCCCCCCCCTCATACTCCTCAGTATACAGGACCCCCCCTCAGACTCCTCAGTATACAGGACCCCCCCCCTCATACTCCTCAGTATACAGGACCCCCCCCTCATACTCCTCAGTATACAGGACCCCCCCCCTCTCATACTCCTCAGTATACAGGACCCCCCCTCAGACTCCTCAGTATACAGGACCCCCCCCCTCATACTCCTCAGTATACAGGACCTCCCCCCTCATACTCCTCAGTATACAGGACCTCCCCCCTCATACTCCTCAGTATACAGGACCCCCCCCCTCATACTCCTCAGTATACAGGACCTCCCCCCTCATACTCCTCAGTATACAGGACCTCCCCCCTCATACTCCTCAGTATACAGGACCCCCCCTCAGACTCCTCAGTATACAGGACCTCCCCCCTCATACTCCTCAGTATACAGGACCCCCCCCTCATACTCCTCAGTATACAGGACCCCCCCCTCTCATACTCCTCAGTATACAGGACCCCCCCTCAGACTCCTCAGTATACAGGACCCCCCCCCTCATACTCCTCAGTATACAGGACCTCCCCCCTCATACTCCTCAGTATACAGGACCTCCCCCCTCATACTCCTCAGTATACAGGGCCCCCCTCAGACTCCTCAGTATACAGGACCCCCCCCCTCATACTCCTCAGTATACAGGACCCCCCCCCTCATACTCCTCAGTATACAGGACCCCCCCCTCATACTCCTCAGTATACAGGACCCCCCCCCTCATACTCCTCAGTATACAGGACCCCCCCTCATACTCCTCAGTATACAGGACCCCCCCCCTCTCATACTCCTCAGTATACAGGACCCCCCCCCCCCATACTCCTCAGTATACAGGACACCCCCCCCCCCTCTCATACTCCTCAGTATACAGCACCCCCCCCCCCATACTCCTCAGTATACAGGACCCCCCCTGATACTCCTCAGTATACAGAACCCCCCCCCCTCATACTCCTCAGTATACAGGACCCCCCCCCCTCATACTCCTCAGTATACAGGACCCCCCTCATACTCCTCAGTATACAGGACCCCCCCCTCATACTCCTCAGTATACAGGACCCCCCCCCTCATACTCCTCAGTATACAGGACCCCCCCTCATACTCCTCAGTATACAGGACCCCCCCCCTCATACTCCTCAGTATACAGGACCCCCCCCTCATACTCCTCAGTATACAGGACCCCCCCCTCATACTCCTCAGTATACAGGACGCCCCCCTCATACTCCTCAGTATACAGGACCCGCCCCCTCATACTCCTCAGTATACAGGACCCGCCCCCTCATACTCCTCAGTATACAGGACCCCCCTCATACTCCTCAGTATACAGGACCCCCCCCTCATACTCCTCAGTATACAGGACCCCCCCTCATACTCCTCAGTATACAGGACCCCCCCTCATACTCCTCAGTATACAGGACCCCCCCTCATACTCCTCAGTATACAGGACCCCCCCCCCTCATACTCCTCAGTATACAGGACCCCCCCTCATACTCCTCAGTATACCGGACCCCCCCTCATACTCCTCAGTATACAGGACCCCCCCCCTCATACTCCTCAGTATACAGGACCCCCCCTCATACTCCTCAGTATACAGGACCCCCCCCTCATACTCCTCAGTATACAGGACCTCCCCTCATCCTCCTCAGTATACAGGACCCCCCCCCTCATACTCCTCAGTATACAGGACCCCCCCTCATACTCCTCAGTATACAGGACCCCCCCCCTCATACTCCTCAGTATACAGGACCCCCCTCATACTCCTCAGTATACAGGACCCCCCCCTCTACTCCTCAGTATACAGGACCCCCCCCCTCAATACTCCTCAGTATACAGGACCCCCCCCCCTCATACTCCTCAGTATACAGGACCCCCCCCCCTCCATACTTCCTCAGTATACGAGATGCCCCCCCCCTCATACTCCTCAGTATACAGGACCCCCCCCCCCTCATACTCCTCAGTATACAGGACCCCCCCCCTCATACTCCTCAGTAGACAGGACGCCCCCCTCATACTCCTCAGTAGACAAGGACCCCCCCTCATACTCCTCAGTATACAGGACCCCCCCTCATACTCCTCAGTATACAGGACCCCCCCTCATACTCCTCAGTATACAGGACGCCCCCCCTCATACTCCTCAGTATACAGGACGCCCCTCATACTCCTCAGTATACAGGACCCCCCCTCATACTCCTCAGTATACAGGACCCCCCCCCTCATACTCCTCAGTATACAGGACCCCCCCTCATACTCCTCAGTATACAGGACCCCCCCTCATACTCCTCAGTATACAGGACCCCCCCCTCATACTCCTCAGTATACAGGACCCCCCCCTCATACTCCTCAGTATACAGGACCCCCCCCCCCCCTCATACTCCTCAGTATACAGGACCCCCCCCCCTCATACTCCTCAGTATACAGGACCCCCCCTCATACTCCTCAGTATACAGGACACCCCCCTCATACTCCTCAGTATACAGGACCCCCCCCCCTCATACTCCTCAGTATACAGGACCCCCCCCCCATACTCCTCAGTATACAGGACCCCCCCCCCCCCCTCATACTCCTCAGTATACAGGACGCCCCCCTCATACTCCTCAGTATACAGGACCCCCCCCTCATACTCCTCAGTATACAGGACCCCCCCCCCCCTCATACTCCTCAGTATACAGGACCCCCCCCTCATACTCCTCAGTATACAGGACCCCCCCCCCCCATACTCCTCAGTATACAGGACCCCCCCCCTCATACTCCTCAGTATACAGGACCCCCCCCCTCATACTCCTCAGTATACAGGACGCCCCCCTCATACTCCTCAGTATACAGGACCCCCCCCTCATACTGCTCAGTATACAGGACGCCCCTCATACTCCTCAGTATACAGGACCCCCCCCTCATACTCCTCAGTATACAGGACCCCCCCCTCATACTCCTCAGTATACAGGACCCCCCCCCCTCATACTCCTCAGTATACAGGACCCCCCCTCATACTCCTCAGTATACAGGACCCCCCCCCCTCATACTCCTCAGTATACAGGACCCCCCCCCCCTCATACTCCTCAGTGTACAGGACCCCCCCCCTCATACTTCTCAGTATACAGGACGCCCCCCTCATACTCCTCAGTATACAGGACGCCCCCCCCTCATACTCCTCAGTATACAGGACCTCCCCCCTCATACTCCTCAGTATACAGGACCCCCCCCTCATACTCCTCAGTGTACAGGACACCCCTCATACTCCTCAGTATACAGGACCCCCCCTCATACTCCTCAGTATACAGGACCCCCCCTCATACTCCTCAGTATACAGGACCCCACCTCATACTCCTCAGTATACAGGACCCCCCCTCATACTCCTCAGTATACAGGACCCCCCCCCCCCTCATACTCCTCAGTATACAGGACGCCCCTCATACTCCTCAGTATACAGGACCCCCCCCCCCCTCATACTCCTCAGTATACAGGACCCCCCCCCTCATACTCCTCAGTTTACAGGACCCCCCCCTCATACTCCTCAGTATACAGGACCCCCCCCTCATACTCCTCAGTATACAGGACCCCCCCTCATACTCCTCAGTATACAGGACCCCCCTCATACTCCTCAGTATACAGGACCCCCCCCCCCTACTCCTCAGTGTACAAGACCCCCCTCATACTCCTCAGTATACAGCACCCCCCCCCCCATACTCCTCAGTATACAGGACCCCCCCCCTCATACTCCTCGGTACAGTATACAGGACCCCCCTCATACTCCTCAGTATACAGGACCCCCCCCCTCATACTCCTCAGTATACAGGACCCCCCCCCCCTCATACTCCTCAGTATACAGGACCCCCCCCGCTCATACTCCTCAGTATACAGGACCCCCCCCTCATACTCCTCAGTATACAGGACCCCCCCCTCATAAGTCCTCAGTATACAGGACCCCCCCCCTCATACTCCCTCAGTAGTACAGGACACCCCCCCTCATAACTCCTTCAGTATACAGGACCCCCCTCAGTACTCCTCAGTATACAGGACCCCCCCCTCATACTCCTCAGTATACTGGACCCCCCTCATACTCCTCAGTATACAGGACCCCCCCCCTCATACTCCTCAGTATACAGGACCCCCCTCATACTCCTCAGTATACAGGACCCCCCCCTCATACTCCTCAGTATACAGGACCCCCCCTCTACTCCTCAGTATAACAGGACCCCCCCCCCAGCCTCCTCAGTATACAGGACCCCCCCTCATACTCCTCAGTATACAGGACGCCCCCCTCATACTCCTCAGTATACAGGACGCCCCCCTCATACTCCTCAGTATACAGGACCCCCCCTCATACTCCTCAGTATACAGGACGCCCCCCCCCCTCATACTCCTCAGTACACAGGACGCCCCCCCCCTCATACTCCTCAGTATACAGGACGCCCCCCCCCTCATACTCCTCAGTATACAGGACCCCCCCCCTCATACTCCTCAGTATACAGGACCCCCCCCCCCCCTCATGCTCCTCAGTATACAGGACCCCCCCCCCTCATACTCCTCAGTATACAGGACCCGCCCCCTCATACTCCTCAGTATACAGGACCCCCCCTCATACTCCTCAGTATACAGGACCCCCCCCCACATCCTCCTCAGTATACAGGACCCCCCCCTCATACTCCTCAGTATACAGGACCCCCCCCCTCATACTCCTCAGTATACAGGACCCCCCCCCTCATACTCCTCAGTATACAGGACCCCCCCCTCATACTCCTCAGTATACAGGACCCCCCCCCTCATACTCCTCAGTATACAGGACCCCCCCTCATACTCCTCAGTATACAGGACCCCCCCCTCATACTCCTCAGTATACAGGACCCCCCCCCCCTCATACTCCTCAGTATACAGGACCCCCCCTCATACTCCTTAGTATACAGGACCCCCCCCCCCTCATACTCCATCAGTATAAAGGACGCCCCCCCCCTCATACTCCTCAGTATACAGGACGCCCCCCCCCCCCTCATACTCCTCAAGTATACAGGACGCCCCCACCCCCCTCATACTCCTCAGTATACAGGACGCCCCCCCCCCCTCATACTCCTCAGTATACAGGACGCCCCTCATACTCCTCAGTAGACAGGACGCCCCCCCCCCTCATACTCCTCAGTATACAGGACCACCCCCCCCTCATACTCCTCAGTATACAGGACCCCCCCCTCATGCTCCTCAGTATACAGGAGCCCCCTCATACTCCTCAGTATACAGGACCCCCCCCCCCCATACTCATCAGTGTACAGGACCCCCCCCCTCATACTCCTCAGTATACAGGACCCCCCCCCTCATACTCCTCAGTATACAGGAGCCCCCTCATACTCCTCAGTATACAGGACCCCCCCCCCCTCATACTCCTCAGTATAACAGGACGCCCCCCCCCCTCATACTCCTCAGTATACAGGACGCCCCCCCCCCCTCATACTCCTCAGTATACAGGACGCCCCCCCCCCTCATACTCCTCAGTATACAGGACGCCCCCCCCCCCTCATACTCCTCAGTATACAGGACGCCCCTCATACTCCTCAGTATACAGGACGCCCCCCCCCCCCTCATACTCCTCAGTATACAGGACCCCCCCCCTCTCATACTCCTCAGTATACAGGACCCCCCCCCTCATACTCCTCAGTATACAGGACGCCCCCCTCATACTCCTCAGTATACAGGACCCCCCCCCTCTCATACTCCTCAGTATACAGGACCCCCCCCCATACTCCTCAGTATACAGGACACCCCCCCCCTCTCATACTCCTCAGTATACAGGACCCCCCCCCCCCATACTCCTCAGTATACAGGACCCCCCCTCATACTCCTCAGTATACAGGACCCCCCCCTCATACTGCTCAGTATACAGGACCCCCCCCCCTCATACTCATCAGTGTACAGGACCCCCCCCTCATACTCCTCAGTATACAGGACCCCCCCCTCTCATACTCCTCAGTATACAGGACCCCCCCCCTCATACTCCTCAGTATACAGGACGCCCCCCTCATACTCCTCAGTATACAGGACCCCCCCCCTCTCATACTCCTCAGTATACAGGACCCCCCCCCATACTCCTCAGTATACAGGACACCCCCCCCCCTCTCATACTCCTCAGTATACAGGACCCCCCCCCCATACTCCTCAGTATACAGGACCCCCCCTCATACTCCTCAGTATACAGGACCCCCCCCTCATACTGCTCAGTATACAGGACCCCCCCCCCTCATACTCATCAGTGTACAGGACCCCCCCCTCATACTCCTCAGTATACAGGACCCCCCTCATACTCCTCAGTATACAGGACCCCCCCCCCCTCATACTCCTCAGTATACAGGACCCCCCCCTCATACTCCTCAGTATACAGGACCCCCCCCCCCCCTCATACTCCTCAGTATACAGGACGCCCCCCCCCCCTCATACTCCTCAGTATACAGGACGCCCCCCCCCCCCCTCATACTCCTCAGTATACAGGACGCCCCCCCCCTCATACTCCTCAGTATACAGGACGCCCCTCATACTCCTCAGTATACAGGACGCCCCTCATACTCCTCAGTATACAGGACCCCCCCCCCTCATACTCCTCAGTATACAGGACGCCCCCCTCATACTCCTCAGTATACAGGACCCCCCCCCTCTCATACTCCTCAGTATACAGGACCCCCCCCCATACTCCTCAGTATACAGGACACCCCCCCCCTCTCATACTCCTCAG
The DNA here is from genome assembly GCA_027789725.1 of Dendropsophus ebraccatus. Taxonomy (NCBI): domain Eukaryota; kingdom Metazoa; phylum Chordata; class Amphibia; order Anura; family Hylidae; genus Dendropsophus; species Dendropsophus ebraccatus. The sequence goes on along the minus strand of JAQFWZ010000046.1, from coordinate 5,375,735 downwards.
TATACAGGACCCCCCCCCCCCCATACTCCTCAGTATACAGGACCCCCCCCATACTCCTCAGTGTACAGGACCCCCCCTCATACTCCTCAGTATACAGGACCCCCCCCCCCCCTCATGCTCCTCAGTATACAGGACCCCCCCCCCCATACTCCTCAGTATACAGGACCCCGCCCCCTCATACTCCTCAGTATACAGGACCCCCCCTCATACTCCTCAGTATACAGGACCCCCCCCCCTCATACTCCTCAGTATACAGGACCCCCCCCTCATACTCCTCAGTATACAGGACCCCCCCCCCCCCTCATACTCCTCAGTATACAGGACCCCCCCCCTCATACTCCTCAGTATACAGGACGGCCCCCCCCTCATACTCCTCAGTATACAGGACGCCCCCCTCATACTCCTCATTATACAGGACGCCCCCCCCTCATACTCCTCAGTATACAGGACACCCCCCCCCCCCTCATACTCATCAGTATACAGGACCCCCCCCCTCATACTCCTCAGTATACAGGACCCCCCCCCCCCTCATACTCATCAGTGTACAGGACCCCCCCCTCATACTCCTCAGTATACAGGACCCCCCTCATACTCCTCAGTATACAGGACCCCCCCCCCCCTCATACTCCTCAGTATACAGGACCCCCCCCTCATACTCCTCAGTATACAGGACCCCCCCCCTCATACTCCTCAGTATACAGGACGCCCCCCCCCCCTCATACTCCTCAGTATACAGGACGCCCCCCCCCCTCATACTCCTCAGTATACAGGACGCCCCCCCCCCCCCCTCATACTCCTCAGTATACAGGACGCCCCCCCCTCATACTCCTCAGTATACAGGACGCCCCTCATACTCCTCAGTATACAGGACGCCCCTCATACTCCTCAGTATACAGGACGCCCCCCCCCCCTCATACTCCTCAGTATACAGGACCCCCCCCCCTCTCATACTCCTCAGTATACAGGACCCCCCCCCTCATACTCCTCAGTATACAGGACGCCCCCCTCATACTCCTCAGTATACAGGACCCCCCCCCTCTCATACTCCTCAGTATACAGGACCCCCCCCCCATACTCCTCAGTATACAGGACACCCCCCCCCCTCTCATACTCCTCAGTATACAGGACCCCCTCCCCCATACTCCTCAGTATACAGGACCCCCCCTCATACTCCTCAGTGTACAGGACCCCCCCTCATACTCCTCAGTATACAGGACCCCCCCCCCTCATGCTCCTCAGTATACAGGACCCCCCCCCCTCATACTCCTCAGTATACAGGACCCGCCCCCTCATACTCCTCAGTATACAGGACCCCCCCTCATACTCCTCAGTATACAGGACCCCCCCCCCCCCTCATACTCCTCAGTATACAGGACCCCCCCCCTCATACTCCTCAGTATACAGGACCCCCCCCCCCTCATACTCCTCAGTATACAGGACCCCCCCCCCCCTCATACTCCTCAGTATACAGGACGGCCCCCCCCTCATACTCCTCAGTATACAGGACGCCCCCCTCATACTCCTCAGTATACAGGACGCCCCCCCTCATACTCCTCAGTATACAGGACACCCCCCCCCCCTCATACTCCTCAGTATACAGGACACCCCCCCTCATACTCCTCAGTATACAGGACGCCCCCCTCATACTCCTCAGTATACAGGACCCCCCCTCATACTCCTCAGTATACAGGACCCCCCCTCATACTCCTCAGTATACAGGACGCCCCCCTCATACTACTCGGTACAGTATACAGGACCCCCCCTCATACTCCTCAGTATACAGGACCCCCCCTCATACTCCTCAGTATACAGGACGCCCCCCTCATACTCCTCAGTATACAGGACGCCCCCCTCATACTCCTCGGTACAGTATACAGGACCCCCCCTCATACTCCTCAGTATACAGGACCCCCCCTCATACTCCTCAGTATACAGGACGCCCCCCTCATACTCCTCGGTACAGTATACAGGACCCCCCTCATACTCCTCAGTATACAGGACGCCCCCCTCATACTCCTCGGTACAGTATACAGGACCCCCCCCTCATACTCCTCAGTATACAGGACCCCCCCCTCATACTCCTCAGTATACAGGACCCCCCCCCTCATACTCCTCAGTATACAGCACCCCCCCCCCCCTCATACTCCTCAGTATACAGGACCCCCCCTCATACTCCTCAGTACAGTATAGACCAGTGCTTCTCAATCCCAGTCGTCAGGCCTCACCAACAGGTCATGTTTTGAGGATTTCCTTAGTATTTCACAGGTGATATAATTATACTCAGGGCATCAGGTGGTATCACAGGGGATCCTTGTATGGGATATCCTCAAAACATGACCTGTTGGTGAGGCCTGAGGACTGGAATTGAGAAGCACTGCTATAGAATATAGATGCTCCCCTAATAGTACAGTACAGATCACCTCCCTGTTGCTTTGAATCCTATAGTAATTACAAGTGATGGATGTGTCTGTGGTCGCTATAAGACCTGTAACATCCGGGAGGTTTAGACATTCCGTCTATATTACTTATAAGCTCCACCCATTTATATAGGACACGCCCAAGTCCTAAAGCATGTGATATTAGAGATACCAGACCCCTAAACTAATACAGACCCCAGACCAGACCCCTAAACTAATACAGACACCAGACCAGACCCCTAAACTAATAGAGACCCCCGACCGGACCCCTAACCTAATACAGACCCCAGACCCCTAAACTAATACAGACCCCAGACTAGACCCCTAAACTTATACAGACCCCAGACCAGACCCCTAAACTAATACAGACCCCAGACCAGACCCCTAAACTAATACAGACCCCAGACCAGACCCCTAAACTAATACAGACCCCAGACCAGACCCCTAAACTAATACAGACCCCAGACCAGACCCCTAAACTAATACAGACCCCAGACTAGACCCCTAAACTTATACAGACCCCAGACCCCTAAACTAATACAGACCCCAGACCCCTAAACTAATACAGACCCCAGACCAGACCCCTAAACTAATACAGACCCCAGACCAGACCCCTAAACTAATACAGACCCCAGACCTGATCCCTAAACTAATACAGACCCCAGACCTGATCCCTAAACTAATACAGACCCCAGACCAGACCCCTAAACCAATACAGACCCCCAACCAGACCCCTAAACAATTACAAACCCCAGACCAGACCCCTAAACTAATACAGATCCCAGACCAGACCCCTAAACTAATAGAGACCCCCGACCGGACCCCTAACCTAATACAGACCCCAGACCCCTAAACTAATACAGACCCCAGACCAGACCCCTAAACTAATACAGACCCCAGACCAGACCCCTAAACTAATACAGACCCCGACCAGACCCCTAAACTAATACAGAACTCAGACCAGACCCCTAAACTAATACAGAGCCCAGACCAGACCCCTAAACTAATACAGACCCCTAAACTAATACAGACCCCAGACCAGACCCCTAAACTAATACAGACCCCAGACCAGACCCCTAAACTAATACAGACCCCAGACCAGACCCCTAAACTAATACAGAGCCCAGACCAGACCCCTAAACTAATACAGACCCCAGACCAGACCCCTAAACTAATACAGACCCCAGACCAGACCCCTAAACTAATTCAGACCCCAGACCAGACCCCTAAACTAATACAGACCCCAGACCAGACTCCTAAACTAATACAGACCCCAGACCCCTAAACTAATACAGACCCCAGACTAGACCCCTAAACTTATACAGACCCCAGACCCCTAAACTAATACAGACCCCAGACCCCTAAACTAATACAGACCCCAGACCAGACCCCTAAACTAATACAGACCCCAGACCAGACCCCTAAACTAATACAGACCCCAGACCAGACCCCTAAACCAATACAGAGCCCAGACCAGACCCCTAAACTAATACAGACCCCAGATCAGACCCCTAAACTAATACAGACCCCAGACCAGACCCCTAAACTAACAGACATCAGACCAGACCCCTAAACTAATACAGACCCCAGACCAGAAGCCTAAACTAATACAGACCCCAGACTAGACACCTAAACTAATACAGATCCCAGACCCCTAAACTAATACAGACCCCAGACCCCTTAACTAATGCAGACCACAGACCAGACCCCTAAACTAATACAGACCCCAGACCAGACCCCTAAACTAATACAGACCCCAGACCTGATCCCTAAACTAATACAGACCCCAGACCAGACCCCTAAACCAATACAGACCCCCAACCAGACCCCTAAACAATTACAAACCCCAGACCAGACCCCTAAACTAATACAGATCCCAGACCAGACCCCTAAACTAATAGAGACCCCCGACCGGACCCCTAACCTAATACAGACCCCAGACCCCTAAACTAATACAGACCCCAGACCAGACCCCTAAACTAATACAGACCCCAGACCAGACCCCTAAACTAATACAGAGCCCAGACCAGACCCCTAAACTAATACAGACCCCTAAACTAATACAGACCCCTAAACTAATACAGACCCCAGACCGGACCCCTAAACTAATACAGACACCAGACCCCTAAACTAATACAGACCCCAGACCAGACCCCTAAACTAATACAGAGCCCAGACCAGACCCCTAAACTAATACAGACCCCAGACCAGACCCCTAAACTAATACAGACCCCAGACCAGACCCCTAAACTAATACAGACCCCAGACCAGACTCCTAAACTAATACAGACCCCCAACCAGACCTCTAAACAATTACAAACCCCAGACCAGACCCCTAAACTAATACAGACCCCAGACCCCTAAACTAATACAGACCCCAGACCCCTAAACTAATACAGACCCCAGACCAGACCCCTAAACTAATACAGACCCCAGACCCCTAAACTAATACAGACCCCAGACCCCTAAACTAATACAGACCCCAGACCAGACCCCTAAACTAATACAGACCCCAGACCAGACCCCTAAACTAATACAGACCCCAGACCAGACCCCTAAACTAATACAGACCCCAGACCAGACCCCTAAACTAATACAGATCCCAGACCCCTAAACTAATAGAGACCCCAGACCAGACCCCTAATCTAATACAGATTCCGGGTTTATGTTTTTCTTTCAGAACATGGATGTAGGGGGCGCCGGTGCAGCACCTTTGACCTTCCCGTTTCCTTTCCCGCCTTACCCCATCCAGGAGCAGTTCATGACCGAGCTTTATCGGGTGCTGGAAGCTGGAAAAGTTGGAATATTTGAGAGCCCGACAGGAACGGTGAGAATTTAAAGAGCTTCTCCTTACTAGTATGTATTGTGTAAGTGTTGCAGGTGAGTGTGACGGCCTGACACTGAGCTCTGGCCATTAGGACAAACCACGCTCTAGAAGGGAGCCGTCCAGGTGTCAGTTCTTTCATTTCTGTGGGATATAGCGGCCTCTGCAGGAGATATGGGGTATTACACATCAGAATAGTTTACAGCTGTTTTCATGTAGAGAACCCATCCTTTCTGTCAGAGCTTCCTGATATACGAGTATATGATTGTGTCAGGGGGCAAGGAGGACGTCGCTGAGGCCTCCTCTATACACAGCAGGTGACATTCATAGGTAGGTGGGAAACTTATCATGGGGAAAGATGGCAGCCAGAATAGCTGTTTTGTAGTTATTCTTTTAGGGTGCCTTCCCATCTGGAGGATCTGCTGCTGCTATCGGTATACAGCAGATTCTGTAGGTGTGAACAGACCCTCATAGCTACATGTCAGACAAGTTGTTTGTTACTGTTTTATTGACGTCACGGATCTTGGCTGTTTGCAGGGTAAGTCTCTGAGTCTTATCTGTGGATCGCTGTCCTGGTTGCGGGACTTTGAGGAGAAGCGGCGTCAGGAGGAGGAGGCTCTGGTGTTGGCCGCTGAAGCGACAGAAGAAAACGAGGTGAAAAAGACAAATGGATCCACATCCGCAGCCAATGGATCTACGACAGAGCCCGACTGGGTGACCCAGTTCCTACAGAAGAAAGAGGAGACCGATCTGAAGAACAAGATAAAGGTGCGGCTCTATATACAGGACAGTAAGGGAGGTGTGTGACGGGTAAAGGGATTATCCCCCATCCACACCTGCTCGGCTCTATATACAGGACAGTAAGGGAGGTGTGTGACGGGTAAAGGGATTATCCCACATCCACACCTGCTTAGGCCTGGGCCATATGGCCATTAAAGCGACTCTGTACCCACTTTGTGCCCCCCACAAGTACTTTTACCTTTCTGTAGCTGATGATAAGTCCTTGCTGGTGGGATGTTTCACCACGCTGGTCTCTCTTTCCAGTGCCCGAAAATCATACTGTATTGTACCTGGAGCCGCGCCTTAGAGGCGTGACCTAGAGCGATCGTGCCCTAGGCCAGCGCCGCCTGTGCGGTGGTGTTTTCGTTCCCCGCGTCCTGTTCCACCCTCTGTTCGCCGCACAGTATTCGTAGTAATTGCGCATGCGCCCTAAATAACCCACATTTTTCACGCTTTCAGCAAGTTCTGTTGCTTTACACCAGAGATTTGGATGTCCAGGCATGATGGGAATTGTAGTTTTCTAACAGCATTGAGGGCCAAAGGTTCCCCATCCCTGCTTTACACTGTCAGTGCCCCAATATAAGCAGGACTGCCCCATATGTGCTTCCTCATAGTAGTCAGGCTTCTCTGTGCCCCCATATAATAGTTGAGCCCTTCTGAGGGTCTTCTTTGTGCATCCATGTATATAGCCCCCCAGGAAATTGTGTTCCCCCTGTAGGCAATCTCTCCTATTGGTAATCCTCCCTGTAGCAAACCCACCCCCTCACCCCGTAGGTAAACCTCTCGCCACTCCGTCCCCCTTTAGGTAATCTCTCCCTTTCCCCCTTCTTAAGCATCCCTAACAAACTTACTTACTGATAGGAATACCATCAGCAGGTACATACCTATGAACCTGCGTCTAGGTACTTGTAGCTGAATAGTTGCTAAATCCGGTGCTGCTCTTCCTATGTTTGTCCATTTTCTGCTATTTCCGGTAATGAACCCTTTGGTGTCCTGTTTGGGGGCATTCCTTGATCCCTCGGTGCACCGTCCTGTTGGCTCGTTCAGTCTCCTACTAATGCATATCCATATAAAATCTGTGTTTTCTCCAGGTCTCGCGCACACGCTGTTACAGACCCATGTACGGCAACGGGCTGCTGTGCGAGATCTGGAGGGCAGAGACAGACGTCACTACGCTGGACGGTTCACTGAGGGGTCGAGGAACATACCCCTCCCCTCCCCCGGTGCTCCAAATGGGTATTTTCATTTCATTAAAATACTAGAAAAGGGCGCAGGGGAAAAAAAAAAGAAGAGAAGCACAGGGATCGCCAGCTATTCAGCTTCAGGTGCCTAACGGCAGGTTTGTGTGTATGAGCCTGCTGGTGGTTTCCCTTTAAGCTCTGTAGCACTTACATGCTGCAGCACAGAAAGGGTTAAAGAGCAGGACATTATATTTATTTGTCATCAGGACCCTGCCCTGCCATCCTCGGCACGGCTCCCTGCACTGCCGCCCTGGGCACGGCTCCCTGCACTGCCGCCCCTGGGCACGGCTCCCTGCACTGCCGCCCCTGGGCACGGCTCCCTGCACTGCCGCCCTGGGCACGGCTCCCTGCACTGCTGCCCTGGGCACGGCTCCCTGCACTGCCGCCCCTGGGCACGGCTCCCTGCACTGCCGCCCCTGGGCACGGCTCCCTGCACTGCCGCCCCTCGGCACGGCTCCCTGCACTGCCGCCCCTCGGCACGGCTCCCTGCACTGCCGCCCCTCGGCACAGCTCCCTGCACTGCCGCCCCTCGGCACGGCTCCCTGCACTGCCGCCCCTCGGCACGGTTCCCTGCACTGCCGCCCCTCGGCACGGTTCCCTGCACTGCCGCCCCTCGGCACGGTTTCCTGCACTGCCGCCCCTCGGCACGGTTTCCTGCACTGCCGCCCCTCGGCACGGTTCCCTGCACTGCCGCCCCTCGGCACACCTCCCTGCACTGCCGCCCCTCGGCACTGCTCCCTGCACTGCCGCCCCTCGGCACACCTCCCTGCACTGCCGCCCCTCGGCACGGTTCCCTGCACTGCCGCCCCTCGGCACACCTCCCTGCACTGCCGCCCCTCGGCACACCTCCCTGCACTGCCGCCCCTCGGCACACCTCCCTGCACTGCCGCCCCTCGGCACACCTCCCTGCACTGCCGCCCCTCGGCACACCTCCCTGCACTGCCGCCCCTCGGCACACCTCCCTGCACTGCCGCCCCTCGGGACACTTCCCTGCATTGCCGCCCTGCACTGCCGCCCCTCGGCACACCTCCCTGCACTGCCGCCCTGCACTGCCGCCCCTCGGCACGGTTCCCTGCACTGCCGCCCCTCGGCACGGTTCCCTGCACTGCCGCCCCTCGGCACGGTTCCCTGCACTGCCGCCCCTCGGCACGGTTCCCTGCACTGCCGCCCCTCGGCACGGTTCCCTGCACTGCCGCCCCTCGGCACGGTTCCCTGCACTGCCGCCCCTCGGCACGGTTCCCTGCACTGCCGCCCCTCGGCACGGTTCCCTGCACTGCCGCCCCTCGGCACGGTTTCCTGCACTGCCGCCCCTCGGCACGGTTCCCTGCACTGCCGCCCCTCGGCACGGTTCCCTGCACTGCCGCCCCTCGGCACGGTTCCCTGCACTGCCGCCCCTCGGCACACCTCCCTGCACTGCCGCCCCTCGGCACGGTTCCCTGCACTGCCGCCCCTCGGCACACTTCCCTGCACTGCCGCCCCTCGGCACACCTCCCTGCACTGCCGCCCCTCGGCACACCTCCCTGCACTGCCGCCCCTCGGCACACCTCCCTGCACTGCCGCCCCTCGGCACACCTCCCTGCACTGCCGCCCCTCGGCACACCTCCCTGCACTGCCGCCCCTCGGCACACCTCCCTGCACTGCCGCCCCTCGGCACACCTCCCTGCACTGCCGCCCCTCGGCACACCTCCCTGCACTGCCGCCCCTCGGCACACCTCCCTGCACTGCCGCCCCTCGGAACACCTCCCTGCACTGCCGCCCCTCGGCACACCTCCCTGCACTGCCGCCCTCGGCACACCTCCCTGCACTGCCGCCCCTCAGCGCCGCCCCTCGGCGCGGTTCCCTGCACTGCAGCCCCTCGGCACACCTCCCTGCACTGCCGCCCCTCGGCACACCTCCCTGCACTGCCGCCCCTCGGCACACCTCCCTGCACTGCCGCGCTCGGCACACCTCCCTGCACAGCCGCCCTGCACTGCCGCCCCTCGGCGCGGTTCCCTGCACTGCCGCCCCTCGGTGCGGTTCCCTGCACTTTTAGTATTGGGACTTACCCCTTTAAATAAGACTATTACTTCTCTTGTACGAGACTGACGTTATGGACACTGAGGAGCTCGCCAAATCCCTAAAAGTGCACTGTCAAGATTCCTGGGTCCCTCCAGCTGTTGCAGAACTACAATTCCCATCATGCCATGGAAACTTTGGCTGTCCAGTCATGATGGGAATGATAGTATTACAACAGTTGCAGGGTCACAGTTTCCCCATTCCTAATGTGATAGCTCGGGCTGCAGTACTACCTACCTGCCAGTAGATGGCGCCATCTAACAGTTTCTTGCTGTATAATGCAGCCCAAACCCTCGTCCACCATCCTTACGTGTTTCTACAAGGGCGGCAGGATAACTTCTTGAGGACACAGTTTTTGCCTTTTCTTTTCTTCTTGTCGCCCTCCTGAAGCAGAAACTTTTTTATACCTCTGTTAGTGTTTTTTTTTTTCTTCTTTCTTTGTGTCTATATACTGTCATGACATGGTGTTTACAGTGACCACTTACACGAACCTTTAAGTCCAGCTTTAATCACTATGATTTATCCTACAAAACAAAAACTATGACCTGACTGTGCCCTTATCATGAGCCGTCGGCTATCCTATGAACCCCAGGGCTGTCTGTACAAAAAGCATTGCCCTCCTCGTAGCCTTAATCTATTCTCTATGGGGACACCAAATGCCTCTGAGATCAGTCCTCAGCGGGCCCATAGAGAATGAGTCCTGGCCGTGGGTCCTTGCAGTCCGACCTCCAGCGACCGGCGTATGATCCCCTCTCCTATAAATAGCTGGGAGATGGGAGTACAGCTTTAAAGTGGGTAATCGCATTTCAGAAACCTATCCCCTTGCACAGGATCTGACCGCTGGGACCCCCAGAATGGAGGGGCGCAGCTCATGTGTGCTCAATGCTCCCTTCAGTCTCTATGGGGCTTCCAGACATTGCTTTTAATTAAAGGGGTTGTTCACCAAATTTTTTTTTCTTCCAAATCAACTGGTTTCAGAAAGTATATAGATTTGTAATTTACTTCTATAAAAAAAATCTCCAGTTTTCCAGTACTTATCAGCTGCTTTATGTCCTGCAGGAAGTGGTGTATGATACAACGCTCTCTGCTGCCACCTCTGTCCATGCAGCAGCAAATCCCCATAGAAAACCTCTCCTGCTCTGAACAGTTCCTGACATGGACAGAGAGAATTGTGTCAGGCTGGAGAGAATACAACACTTCTTGCAGGACATATAGCAGCTGATAAGTACCGGAGATTTTTTTTTTTTATAGAAGTAAATTACAAATATATATAATGTTCTGACCCTAGTTAATTTTATTTTGGTGATCTACCCCTTTAATGGAACGCTCCCAATTCCCGCCTGGGACTTTTACCAAAAATCGACATTATTTAGCATACATTTTACATATATTACAGAAAAACGACAATGATGAAGAATCCATAAGATGAACATAGGGAAAAAATTCCGCCTATGCCCAGGAATATCTCGCCCACATACAGTATACGGTTGAAAAATAACAATAAGGGCCGGGCAGGCGCAGTCATTGAGGGGTTAAATAAAAGGTGCCTGATCCTGACTCATGACGTTTCCCTCCCAGAAGTTGTGAAGCGTCTCGGCCTCGTCTCACGTCGCTGACACGATTACATGAGATTAGAGCAGGAGTAACTTTATCCGTTCTCCCCCCCCCCCCCCCCCCCACGTTCCGCCTGAGGGGGTCTCCATCATAATAACCGATCCAGGAACGTTAAATGATGCATTGCTGCTTTTCCTGATCTATTTTTAATCCCGTTCGCACTTTTCTCGCCTTCGTTCTTGGAGTTTTTCTCCCCCTTCAGCGAGGGGAAAAGCTTTTATAGGCCTCGTACGTCTCCACTTCACATTTGCTAACTCCTTATGAAACGCGCGGCGCCTGAATCAATCATTCCGCTCCTGCTCTCTCCTCGGATCCAGGCCTTCCTCTTAAAGGGGTATTCCCATGTGATGGCGTATCGCTACCCCTGGGACCCCCCCCCCCCCCCCCGCTGATGTCAGACGCAGTGCTGGTTAAAGGGGAACTGTCAGAGAAAATATTTTTCTTTCAAACCAGTTAGTTTCAGAAAGTTATTTAGATTTGTAATTTACTTCTATTTTAAAATCTTCGAGTACTTATCATCTGATGTATGTCCTGCAGGAAGTGGTGTACTCTATACAGTCTGACACAGTGCTCTCTGCTGCCACCTCTGTCCAGAGCAGCAGCAAATCCCCATAGAAAATCTCTCCTGCTCTCAACAGAGGTGGCAGCAGAGAGCACGGTGTCAGACTGGACAGAATACACCACTTCCTGCAGGACATACAGCAGCTGATAAGTACTGGAAGACTGGAGATTTTTATATAGAAGTAAATTACAAATCTGTATAACTTTTTGACACCAGTTGATTTGAAAGAAAAAGATTTTTGCTGGGGTACCCCTTTAAGCACTGGATTCTCTTTGCTCTGTACAGTCCATTCAAGTGAATAGGCCGGGTGCAGTTCCCTGCAGGGTGAGAAGGCCTGGGTGGCGCTGTGCAGATAAAGCTTAGATGTGGCCCATGGCTCTTACAGATACACGATAACATGCCGCGAGCTGCGTAGGTGAGACTAGATCAGGGCCCATTGTAAATAGGAAGGTTTCTATTCACTGACTCGCCGTCTCCTTCCTCCATTGTTCTTGGATTAGTCATTTATGTTGATGATTTAATCTTTTCTTTTGTTTTTTGCTGCTGCAGGAGGATCAGCTGCGAAGGAAGAAAAGAGAAGAGAAGCTGGAGCAGATGAGACACAACGTGCAGCTGAAGTTCGCTGCCAAGAGGAAGGTGAGATGTGCGGCCGATGGGCAGCACAGAACGTCCTCTCTTACAGGGGGCGTCTCTGTACTGTACCCCTACATAGTAGAGCCATATTGTTAAAGTAACAAAGGTGTCTATGATTAAAGGGGAACTCCAGTGATTTTTTTTTTTTAAACCATCTGGTGTCAGAAAGTTATACAAATTTGTAATTAACGCCTATTAAAAAATCTCCAGTTTTCCAGTACTTATCAGCTGCTGTATGTGCTGCAGGAAGTGGTGTATTCTCTCCAGTGTGACACAGTGCTCTCTACTGCCACCTCTGTTCATGTCAGGAACTGTCCAGAGCAGCAGCAAATCCCTATAGAAAACCTCTCCTGCTCTGGACAGTTCCTGACATGGACAGAGGTGGCAGCAGAGAGCACTGTGTCAGACTGGACAGAATACACCACTTCCTGCAGGACATACAGCAGCTGATAAGTACTGGAAGACTGGAGATTTTTTAAATAGAAGTAAATTACATATCTATATAACTTTTTGACACCAGTTGATATGAAATAACAAGTTTTTTTTACTTGAGTTCCCCTTTAAGTCCCCAATTGGGACTGAATTATTTTTCAGGTCTTGTAAAGTTTATGCAATTAAAGGTAAAGTAATACAATGACACAATTAATCTGTAGCCTAAACTGGTCCTTGTCCTGCAATAACCATGCTCTTATATAGCTTGAAAAACAATAATAAAAAAGATGGCTGCTCCTTAAAGGGGTTAATGCAGATTTTGCACGCAGTTGCTTTCAGTCCGTCCTCCGCCATTTAGGCTTCTCTACTGAGAGTGACGGAAGTCTAACCTTGTCCTCTCACCTATCTGTACCACTAGGTGGCAGTGTAAGGCCGCTCACCAGGGTAGGCACCCCATAGTAAACCAGTATATTTCATTGGGGTCTCTTACCCAGTAACGCACAGCTCCCTGATAGATGTGAGTCCTTGTCATCCTGGCATGTTACCACATAAAATATCCCTGGGGGGGCTGATATTACCCGTGTCATAACTCATCTTATAAAAGGATGATCAGCGCGGTGGGCGGCAGACTGTCAGTCACTGATATTAACCCCTCCAGCTATTCTTCTCTATGGTGTAACCCGCTCCTGTAATGTGCACGTCCGATCACATAGGGTATCGCAGTCTGCTATGTGTGGGGCCTCACACACCGGTCATGTGACCCCCTCTCCACCCCAATAGTGTCCACAACAAGCATAAAGCACTGATAGAAGCCGTCTGGTCGGATTGATCTGATGGGAGGCGTCAATGTTATGTCTGATCGATGTACGTGAAACGTCTTTCATCTTTCCGTCCTGGATGTCGGGATCCTCCTGCAGGATTATACATCTAAGTTTTCTTCTCGCTTTTCCGTCTCCAGAGGGAAGAAGATGATGAGACCATTCGTCTTCTGAGGCTCAGTCAGCAGATATTGTCCCCCGGAGGAGACGGCCCGGCCCTGGAACAAGGAGAGGAGGAGCTGGTGCTCGCCGAGTACGAGAGCGACGAGGAGACAAAGAAAGGACTAGAGTATGGCACTTGTAGTTCACCTTTACACACATTTTGTTGGGATGTTCTTAAAGGAGTAGTTCACAAAAATACATTTCTTTCAAATCAACTAATGCCAGAAAGTGCTAGAGATTTGTAATTTACTTCTATTAAGAAAAAATCTTCAGTCTTCCAGTACTTATCAGCTGCTGTATGTCCTGCAGAAAGTGGTGTATTCTTTCCAGTCTGGCACAGTGCTCTCTGCTGCCACCTCTGTCCATGTCAGGAACTGTTTAGAGCAGCAGCAAATCCCCATAGAAAACCTCTCCTGCTCTGGACAGTTCCTGACATGGACAGAGGTGGCAGCAGAGAGCACTGTGTCACACCACTTCCTGCAGGACATACAGCAGCTGATAAGTACTGGGAGACTGGAGATTTTTTAATAGAAGTAAATTACAAATCTCTCGCATTTTCGGGGACCAGTTGATTTTAAAGAATTTTTTTTGTGAACTGTCCCTTTAAAGGTTTTTTTCCCGCTAATAACATTGATCACCTATTCACAGGATACATTACAGTTGTATAATATTCAGGGGTCCGATTGCTGAGACGGACACAGGGATGTGAAGACCCCCTGCGATCACACAGTCACACAGCATAATCCTCTGCATTATTATAACAGTCAGACCCCCCTGCGATCACACAGCATAATCCTCCCTATTATTATAACAGTCAGACCCCCCAGCGATCACACAGTCACACAGCATAATCCTCCGCATTATTATAACAGTCAGACCCCCCAGCCATCACACAGCATAGTCCTCCGCATTATTATAACAGTCAGACCCCCAGCGATCACACAGCATAATCCTCTGCATTATTATAACAGTCAGACCCCCAGCGATCACACAGCATAATCCTCCGCATTATTATAACCGTCAGACCCCCAGCGATCACACAGCATAATCCTCCCTATTATTATAACAGTCAGAGCCCCAGCGATCACACAGCATAATCCTCCCTATTATTATAACAGTCAGAGCCCCAGCGATCACACAGCATAATCCTCCCTATTATTATAACAGTCAGACCCCCAGCGATCACACAGTCACACAGCATAATCCTCTGCATTATTATAACCGTCAGACCCCCAGCGATCACACAGCATAATCCTCCGCATTATTATAACCGTCAGACCCCCAGCGATCACACAGCATAATCCTCTGCATTATTATAACAGTCAGACCCCCAGCGATCACACAGCATAATCCTCTGCATTATTATAACAGTCAGACCCCCAGCGATCACACAGTCACACAGCATAATCCTCTGCATTATTATAACAGTCAGACCCCCAGCGATCACACAGCATAATCCTCTGCATTATTATAACAGTCAGACCCCCAGCGATCACACAGCATAATCCTCTGCATTATTATAACAGTCAGACCCCCAGCGATCACACAGCATAATCCTCTGCATTATTATAACAGTCAGACCCCCTGCGATCACACAGCATAATCCTCTGCATTATTATAACAGTCAGACCCCCAGCGATCACACAGTCACACAGCATAATCCTCTGCATTATTATAACAGTCAGACCCCCTGCGATCACACAGCATAATCCTCCCTATTATTATAACAGTCAGAGCCCCAGCGATCACACAGCATAATCCTCCCTATTATTATAACAGTCAGAGCCCCAGCGATCACACAGCATAATCCTCCCTATTATTATAAGTCAGACCCCCAGCGATCACACAGCATAATCCTCCGCATTATTATAACAGTCAGACCCCCTGCGATCACACAGTCACACAGCATAATCCTCTGCATTATTATAACAGTCAGACCCCCAGCGATCACACAGCATAATCCTCCCTATTATTATAACAGTCAGACCCCCCAGCGATCACACAGCATAATCCTCCCTATTATTATAACAGTCAGACCCCCAGCGATCACACAGCATAATCCTCTGCATTATTATAACAGTCAGACCCCCAGCGATCACACAGCATAATCCTCTGCATTATTATAACAGTCAGACCCCCCAGCGATCACACAGCATAATCCTCCGCATTATTATAACAGTTAGACCCCCAGCGATCACACATTGTCCCCTCTCCTGTGTGTAGGTAATACCTGTAGTCATAGCATCGCCCCTCGTGTTAGTGATATTATATACTATATACTATAGTTTCCATTCTTAGGCCTCATGCACACACGAGATCCAGATAAATTATCAACAAATCCAGTTAATTTCCAGACCTATTGGGCACGGACATCCTTCAGGAGGGGGGGGGGGGGGTCTTTTCTGGAGAATAGGTCAGGAAATTATAGATCCAGTCCTATTTCCGTGCAGAATTCTGGCACAAATGCCCTTTAGAAGTCTATGGGAGCGTCCAGAATCCTGAACAGCTACAGATGCGCATACTGAAACTGTCTGGAATTCTGGATGTGCTGCTAGTCAGCCAGACCAGCGCCAGCACCCGGCCCTTTAGCTGTATGTGCCCCTAACCAGGAGTGGATACAATTAAATATGGTGCTGTGTTTGGCAGGGCAATGAGCCATTGGCTCCCCGCCCTGTCAGTCACTGCCCTTGTTGCCAGAGGCAGCATTATGCATCTGGCCACAATCGACCATAAAAACTGACTCGGATGTCTGCGTGAGTGTCTGACACGGACGTCTGGTAGCTGTAGTGTTGCATGAAGCCCACTTGTTATGATTTACGTGGTCGGGGGTCCATCTACTTGGTGTTGTTTTTTGTCTACTTCCCCTTTACCCAGCCAGTCCCCGCCGTGCGCCTGTCACGGGCCGTAACTCAGCGATCAGGGACGTATAAGGGCTTTGCCGCTCCAGTAGGTGATGCGGTCTGACTCAGGTGTCACTTTTTGTGACAGGTCATGTATGTCCGCAGAACGTTTTGGATTTGAGGGCGCGTGTCAGATGTCTGCCCGTTGTATTTCCCATGACACGGCCTAACCAAGCTTTATAAATGAGGCTGGCATTTGCTTCACAAGCAAACAAAAAAACCCACACAAGTTCACCTTTCAAGTGACACGCCGCCAGCTGCGGGGACCGAGACGCAAACAGACAAGTCTGGGGGGGATGGGGGGGGGTCCTGTTATTCTCAGAGATTCATATTTTTCCCTGTTTTGTTTGCTGTCAGGCCGGATGATGAGGAGGATTTTGAAGAAGAACATGTGACTAAGGTAAGCGGAACACATCCATGATGGCTTCCCCCTCTGCGTCATTCTCCGCAGCAGCAGCAGCAGGCGGGGTTATCGGATAATACAGGAGCTGACATTCAGGATTCTCATCTCCTATTACCGATAATTTACAGCGCTGCGTCAGTAAACGCATCAGAAAGGACGGCGCCCAAAAATACACGGACATTACCTTCCTATAGACCAGGAGGAGTGTGCAGTCATCTCAACTTATCTCCTGCATTAAGCTTTAATGTGGCCGACACCGATAAGCTGGATCGGCATCATCCTGCACAATCCAGAGCTGTCATGTGATTGTTAGATGGCAGAATACAGCGCTCAGCTATGGCCGTGCAATGGAGAGTGAAGGCCGAGCGTGGACATGGGGGGCGGGGAACCTCTATTCTCATCATCAGCACCATCCCATCTGATACCTATTACAGGACAATAAGTTGCAATCTTGGTATACCCCTTTAAACTTAAAGAGAAAATCTTAAAGGGGTTGTTCACCAATGTTTTTCTTTTTTTTTTTAAATCAACTGGTGCCAAAAAGTGCGAGAGATTTGTAATTTACTTCTATTAAAAAAATCTCCATTCTTCCAGTACTTATCAGCTTCTGTATGTCCTGCAGGAAGTGGTGCATTCTCTCCAGTCTGACACAGTGCTCTCTGCTGCCTCCTCTTTCCATCTCAGGAACTGTCCAGAACAGCAGCAAATCCCCATAGAAAACCTCTCCTGCTCTGGACAGTTCCTGACATGGACAGAGGTGGCAGCACTGTGTCAGACTGTAGAGAATACACCACTTCATGCAGGACATACAGCAGCTGGTAAGTACTGGAAGACTGGAGAGAATGCATCACTTCCTGCAGGACATACAGCAACTGATAAGTACTGGAAGACTGGAGATTTTTTTGTAAAAGTAAATTACAAATCTCTGGCACTTTCTGGTATTAGTTGATTTTGAAAATTTGTTTTGGGTGAACGGGTTTAACCATAATTTTGTATCTTTAACCTAACAAGCTCCATCGGTCTGTACTGGTTGGCTCCATTATACGTCTATGTTGCAGTTAGATTTCAGTTTTCCTCATACAGAGCGACAAGTCCCCTGCACAGACCAGGAATTACATGATAATATCCTGTCTAATAAAACAGTGTGAAGAGCTCCCCCTAGGGATGACTGAAGGCAGCAGAACTTTATTAAGTAACACTAATCATATACGTTATGATTCTGGGGTCTGTACTGTGCAGGGGGGCTGATACTGGGGTCTGTATTATGTGGGATGGGGGGGGTCTTATTCTGGGGTCTGTATTATGTGGGTTGGGGGTGTCTGATTCTGGGGTCTGTATTATGTGGGATGGGGGGGTCTGATTCTGGGGTCTGTATTATGTGGGATGGGGGGGTCTTATTCTGGGGTCTGTATTATGTGGGATGGGGGGGGGTCTGAATTATGTGGGATGGGGGGGGTGTCTTATTCTGGGGTCTGTATTATGTGGGATGGGGGGGTCTTATTCTGGGGTCTGTATTATGTGGGTTGGGGGTGTCTGATTCTGGGGTCTGTATTATGTGGGATGAGGGGGGGTCTGTATTATGTGGGATGGGGGGTCTGATTCTGGGGTCTGTATTATGTGGGATGGGGGGGTCTTATTCTGGGGTCTGTATTATGTGGGATGGGGGGGTCTTATTCTGGGGTCTGTATTATGTGGGATGGGGGGGTCTGATTCTGGGGTCTGTATTATGTGGGATGGGGGGTCTGATTCTGGGGTCTGTATTATGTGGGATGGGGGGGTCTTATTCTGGGGTCTGTATTATGTGGGATGGGGGGGGTCTGATTCTGGGTCTGTATTATGTGGGATGGGGGGGCTGATTCTGGGGTCTGTATTATGTGGGATGGGGGGGTCTGATTCTGGGTCTGTATTATGTGGGATGGGGGGGTCTGATTCTGGGGTCTGTATTATGTGGGATGGGGGGGTCTGATTCTGGGGTCTGTATTATGTGGGATGGGGGGGTCTGATTCTGGGGTCTGTATTATGTGGGATGGGGGGGGTCTTATTCTGGGGTCTGTATTATGTGGGATGGGGGGGTCTGATTCTGGGGTCTGTATTATGTGGGATGGGGGGGGTCTTATTCTGGGGTCTGTATTATGTGGGTTGGGGTGTCTGATTCTGGGGTCTGTATTATGTGGGATGGGGGGGTCTTATTCTGGGGTCTGTATTATGTGGGATGGGGGGGTCTGATTCTGGGTCTGTATTATGTGGGATGGGGGGGGTCTTATTCTGGGGTCTGTATTATGTGGGTTGGGGGGTCTGATTCTGGGGTCTATTATGTGGGTTGGGGTGTCTGATTCTGGGGTCTGTATTATGTGGGATGGGGGGGTGTCTTATTCTGGGGTCTGTATTATGTGGGATGGGGGGTCTTATTCTGGGGTCTGTATTATGTGGGATGGGGGGGGTCTGATTCTGGGTCTGTATTATGTGGGATGGGGGGGTCTTATTCTGGGGTCTGTATTATGTGGGATGGGGGGGTCTTATTCTGGGGTCTGTATTATGTGGGTTGGGGGTGTCTGATTCTGGGGTCTGTATTATGTGGGATGGGGGGTCTGATACTGGGGTCTGTATTATGTGGGATGGGGGGGTCTGATTCTGGGGTCTGTATTATGTGGGATGGGGGGGTCTGATTCTGGGGTCTGTATTATGTGGGTTGGGGGTGTCTGATTCTGGGGTCTGTATTATGTGGGATGGGGGGGTCTGATTCTGGGGTCTGTATTACAGGTTCAGACTATAGGCTGTCATGTGATTTTCCTCTATATCCTCCTTTCTATGTCCCTGATCTCCGTCCTTTTCGCCCACAGATCTATTATTGCAGCCGCACGCATTCCCAGCTCTCCCAGTTCGTCCATGAACTGCAGAAAAGCCCTTTTGGTAAAGAGACCAGACTGGTGTCCCTGGGGTCCCGGCAGGTAGGCTCCACCACCTTACAATAGACTATTATTTGTGTTGTGGATGTGCAGGTTAGGGCTGACTGTCTCTGTATGCTGTCAGGGAATGCTGGAACTTGTAGTTCTGCAGCAGCTGTAGAGCCGCAGGTTTTCACACTATGGTTGAATACTGCTCTACATAGTTGTCACACCCATAGACAGTAAACCATGGAACAGCAATGTCCCTGATTCCAGCATCACCCATACACACAGCATCCAGCAGATAGACACATGTCTGCCTCCCTTGTCTGGCCTGGACCCCCCTCCCCATAGCATGCGGCCGCTTCTTCCCCTGTGCCTGTCTGCCAGGATGTTTGCCGGGGGCGAAGTTGCAGACATCCAGTGCCAAGAGCGTTGCTGTCCCCTTATTCGCCTTGAGGTAACGATGGGTGGGGGGGACTCCATGTACTAGTTACACATACTTGGCTTATAGCCTCTAACTGGAGCCGTTCAGAGACATTTCTGCAGCCAGGGTTCTAGTCGTCCCTTTAAGTCTTTGGTTTCTTTGAATAAAGTCATAAAGTGCGGCGGCCATGTCTGAAGGAGAGCGATAAATATTCCCGGGAGCCGCTCTCAGTCACCCGTGCAGCGGCCCGGGACATTTTAACATAATGTCCTCATTTCAGGGACTATATGGAGAGAAATGACTCGGTCCCCGAACTGAAGTCTCATTCGGTATTGCTGCTCTGTCACCGGTGAATATCACCTCCCCTGTAATATATGCAATGGTGCATACAATGCTAATAATATCCGAGGATCCGAGGGCACATGAAGGAGAAGCGAGGAATACATGGCGGCTGCTGGGGAGGAGGGTATACAGGACGAGGGATAATACATGGCGGCTGCTGGGGAGGAGGGTATACAGGAAGAGGGATAATACATGGCGGCTGCTGGGGAGGAGGGTATACAGGACGAGGGATAATACATGGCGGCTGCTGGGGAGGAGGGTATACAGGACGAGGGATAATACATGGCGGCTGCTGGGGAGGAGGGTATACAGGACGAGGGATGGAGGGATAATACATGGCGGCTGCTGGGGAGGAGGGTATACAGGACGAGGGATAATACATGGCAGCTGCTGGGGAGGAGGGTATACAGGACGAGGGATAATACATGGCGGCTGCTGGGGAGGAGGGTATACTGGAGGAGGGATAATACATGGCGGCTGCTGGGGAGGAGGGTATACTGGAGGAGGGATAATACATGGCGGCTGCTGGGGAGGAGGGTATACAGGACGAGGGATAATACATGGCGGCTGCTGGGGAGGAGGGTATACAGGACGAGGGATAATACATGGCGGCTGCTGGGGAGGAGGGTATACAGGACGAGGGATAATACATGGCGGCTGCTGGGGAGGAGGGTATACTGGAGGAGGGATAATACATGGCGGCTGCTGGGGAGGAGGGTATACAGGACGAGGGATAATACATGGCGGCTGCTGGGGAGGAGGGTATACAGGACGAGGGATGGAGGGATAATACATGGCGGCTGCTGGGGAGGAGGGTATACAGGACGAGGGATAATACATGGCGGCTGCTGGGGAGTAGGGTATACAGAACGAGGGATAATACATGGCGGCTGCTGGGGAGGAGGGATAATACATGGCGGCTGCTGGGAAGGAGGGTATACAGGACGAGGGATAATACATGGCGGCTGCTGGGGAGGAGGGTATACAGGACGAGGGATAATACATGGCGGCTGCTGGGGAGGAGGGTATACAGGACGAGGGATAATACATGGCGGCTGCTGGGGAGTAGGGTATACAGAACGAGGGATAATACATGGCGGCTGCTGGGGAGGAGGGATAATACATGGCGGCTGCTGGGAAGGAGGGTATACTGGAGGAGGGAGGAGGGATAATACATGGCGGCTGCCGGGGAGGAGGGTATACAGGACGAGGGATAATACATGGCGGCTGCTGGGGAGGAGGGTATACAGGACGAGGGATAATACATGGCGGCTGCTGGGGAGGAGGGTATACAGGACGAGGGATAATACATGGTGGCTGCTGGGGAGGAGGGTATACAGGACGAGGGATAATACATGGCGGCTGCTGGGGAGGAGGGTATACAGGACGAGGGATAATACATGGCGGCTGCCGGGGAGGAGGGTATACAGGACGAGGGATAATACATGGCGGCTGCTGGGGAGGAGGGTATACAGGACGAGGGATAATACATGGCGGCTGCCGGGGAGGAGGGTATACAGGACGAGGGATAATACATGGCGGCTGCTGGGGAGGAGGGTATACAGGACGAGGGATAATACATGGCAGCTGCTGGGGAGGAGGGTATACAGGACGAGGGATAATACATGGCGGCTGCTGGGGAGGAGGGTATACAGGACGAGGGATAATACATGGCAGCTGCTGGGGAGTAGGGTATACAGAACGAGGGATAATACATGGCGGCTGCTGGGGAGGAGGGTATACAGGACGAGGGATAATACATGGCGGCTGCTGGGGAGGAGGGTATACAGGACGAGGGATAATACATGGCAGCTGCTGGGGAGTAGGGTATACAGAACGAGGGATAATACATGGCGGCTGCTGGGGAGGAGGGAATACAGGACGAGGGATAATACATGGCGGCTACTGGGGAGGAGGGTATACAGGACGAGGGATAATACATGGCGGCTGCTGGGGAGGAGGGTATACAGGACGAGGGATAATACATGGCGGCTGCTGGGGAGGAGGGTATACAGGACGAGTGATAATACATGGTGACTGCTGGGGAGGAGGGAATACAGGACGAGGGATAATACATGGCGGCTGCTGGGGAGGAGGGTATACAGGACGAGGGATAATACATGGCGGCTGCTGGGGAGGAGGGTATACAGGACGAGTGATAATACATGGTGACTGCTGGGGAGGAGGGAATACAGGACGAGGGATAATACATGGCGGCTGCTGGGGAGGAGGGTATACAGGACGAGGGATAATACATGGCGGCTGCCGGGGAGGAGGGATAATACATGGCGGCTGCTGGGGAGGAGGGTATACTGGACGATGGATATATAATGTACATGTAAGTTATTAAAGGGATCTGCTTGTCCACAGAACATGTGTGTGAATGAAGACGTGCGGCGTCTGGGCACCGTCCAGCTCATCAATGATCGCTGCACCGAGATGCAGAAGAACAAGCACGGTGAGGTTTTTATTTTTTTCCCCTTCACATTTTAAAGGGCCGCGGGCGTTGGGGAGACAATTACTTCCCTGCAAGTCCTAGGAAAATTGTACAGCAGTTGGGGTAAATTGCTCATGTTCTTTAAAGGGATACTCTGACGAAAATCTATTTCTTTTAAATGAACTGGTGTGACAAAGTTATACAGATTTGTAATTTACTTCTAATATAACATCTCCAGTCTTCCAGTACTTTTCAGCTGCTGTATGTCCTGCAGGAAGTGGTGTATTCTCTGCAGTCTGACACAGTGCTCTTTGCTGCCACCTCTGTCCATGTCAGGAGCTGTCCAGAGCAGCAGCAAATCCCCATAGAAAACCTCTCCTGCTCTGGACAGCTCCTGACATGGACAGAGGAGGCAGCAGAGAGCACTGTGTCAGACTACAGAGAATACATCACTTCCTGCAGGACATACAGCAGCTGATAAGTACTGGGAGACTGGAGATTTTTTAATAGAAGTAAATTACAAATCTATATAACTTTCTGACACAAGTTGATTTGAAAGAAAAAGATTTATACTAGAGTACCCCTTTAAAAAAAACATTTGGTGGTATTTTTCCATTCCATACCATACATAGAGTAGATGTCATTCCTTTTTTTTGGCACTTTACAAACAAGTCCCATATGAATTCCACAGTAACACACTTATTACTCAGTGGGGTGATACTCCCGATAGTCGCCAGCCAATATTCTGTAGCTTTTACTGAGACCTCACATACTATCTATACCCCCCACTATTGTCGGACTATTCTCCATCCATCTATAAGCCTGAGGTTTGTGGCCTCCATCTCTTCTATGTCTTTTACCAATCCTGCTCCACATTTTGTCACTCTCATTATGCCCAGTGCCGCTCCGGGGACCTGAGCCCTACATGAGCACGTTGGCACGTATCTACCCCTGAAAGCACGGGGAGTGTCACGTGACAGAGACGTAAAGAAGATCAGGGGGTGGGGGGAGGGAATGTGGATGGAGACTGGACCCCCTCTTCACCATCATAAGGAAATAGGAAATACTGCACTGTGTGAACAAGGCCAAAAACCTTCTGATCCAACAGAGGGGACTGCAGGCAAAATAAAACAAAAAAAACCACCAACTTATGGCAATCGATAAGAAGTTTGTGCAAAGTTTCTCCTTGTTTGACAAAGTGATTAGGAGTTCGGTCCTCGTCTGTAAGTGTTTTTTGCTTCTCTCGTCTCAGATAAGAAGAGCGAGGAGCCGGAGGGGAAGAAGCGGCGGGCAGGGCGGCTCACTTGTCCGTTCTACACCTACGACCAAATGCAGTTTTTGCGGGAGGAAATTCTTGTGGAGGTGAAAGACATAGAGCAGCTGGTATCTCAGGCCCGGGAGGTGAAAGCCTGCCCGTACTATGCCAGCCGCTACGCCATACCCGCCGCCCAGGTACGACATCACTATCAACCACTAATGGCATTTATCACCTAAGATGATCGCTAGAGATCTCAGGAATGGAGGTCCCCGATTCACATGGTCGTGCATTGGTCTGTATGTTATGTGGCTGACCTTGGCGCTTGCAGCCGATCTCCACCAGCCCCATAGCAATGAATGGAGTAGGCGCTCTACCATTACACTCCCATCCACCACCTCCGTTTATGAGATCGCTCGCATTGTCTATGAGTAAGTGCTCGCTATTCAGAAACCTTACAGCGTAACATGTGTCTTCCAGCTGGTGGTCCTCCCTTACCAGATGCTGCTCCACGATTCCACCAGGAGGGCATCCGGCATCAAGCTGAAGGACCAGATAGTGATCATTGATGAAGCCCATAACCTGATCGACACCATTACCAGCATGTACAGCTGTCAGGTGACCGGGGCCCAGGTGAGTCCACACACCCAGACCCATATGTATAACACCCAACACACCGGCTATTATAAAATTCAGTGCACATTATTTGGGTTGCAGTGACCCGGTGCTGCCTCCGTGTGGCGCCCTTCTCTTTCAGACCTCAGTAATCGGTTAATTTCTCTCCCGTTTGGTCACTTTTTATACCGCACATAAAAGGAAAATATTAATTAAAATTGAAAATGAAAGCGCTGCGGCGGTGTAAGCGGCTTTACCAGTCCCGGGGGGCAGCGGCGCCTGTCAGATTCAACAAAAGTCCTATGGCGAACGGAGTCTGATTAATACGTCCGCTCCGTGTAACATGGCGATAAAGAACACGTCCGAAACAGAGAAAATAATTATCGTCTCTGCGGATTTTGTACGGCTATTATTACATGTGAGAGCGCGGGAAGATGTCACAAGCCGCGGCCGCCGGGGAGACAATCACTTCCCTGCGAGTCCTGGGAAAATTTGCAGCAATTGGGTTAAATCACTCGCGTTCTTAAAGGGGTACTCCGACTAAAACCTTCCTCTTTCAAATCAGCTGGTGTCAGAAAGTTATACAGATTTGTAATTGACTTCTATTTAAAAATCTCCAGTCTTCCAGTACTTATCAGCTGCTGTATGTCCTGCAGGAAGTGGTGTAGTCTCTCCAGTCTGACACAGTGCTCTCTGCTGCCACCTCTGTCCAGAGCAGGAGAGGTTTTCTATGGGGATTTGCTGCTGCCCTGGACAGTTCCTGACATGGACAGAGGTGGCAGCAGAGAGCACTGTGTCAGACTGGAGAGACTACACCACTTCCTGCAGGACATACAGCAGCTGATAAGTACTGGAAGACTGGAGATTTTTAAATAGAAGTCAATTAAAAATCTGTATAACTTTCTGACACCAGTTGATTTAAAAAGATTTTTACCGGAGTACCCCTATAACCTCAACCAAAACACAACACTTTATTTCACTTATGTCTTGATTCCTTTTGCAAAACTACAACTCCCATCGTGCTCCTTGAGAAACTTGATATTGCTCTATGATGGTTTTTCTGAACCTGCAGCTCTTCAGCTGTTGCAAAGCTATAACCCCCATCATTTGTCAGGTCACGGTGCAGGTTGTACTTATGCAATAGATAAAGAGCCACAGGCTGAGGAACACTGTTCTATAGACATGGTGGGAGTTGTAGTTTTGTGGCAGCTGTAGAGTCATAGGTTTAGGAACACTAGTCTATAAGTATCCACATGCCTTCTGGCATGACGGGAGTTGTAGTTTTGCAAGAGCTGGAGGGCTGCAGGTTTAGGAACAGTGGTCTGTACATATCTGAAGGCTGTCAGGGCATGATGGGAGTTGTAGTGTTCAAGTTGAGGAATACTGATCTTTATTTTTTTGAAGGCTATCGTGCATGATGGGAGTTGGAGTTTTGCAAGAGCTGGAGGGACACTGGTCTGTACATACAACAAGACCTGACAGATTGAGAAGAAGATGGAGCTCCAGGCTCACCGTTCGGCCTCTGATAACTTTTCTATATAAATTTTAAAATTTTATAGTTTTTTCCTATAAATTGAGTTTTTCGGGTGAATCCTGTGGTGTTTTTCGTCCTCCCTGAGAAACGTCTGGAAGGCGTCTAGAGAAGCGATATATTTCTGATGAGGCCGTAATTGGTTTTCCGGCTGAGTGAACAAACGCGGCGGCTTCTCCTTGACCAGTCGTGTTTGTCTTTACCGTATGAATGGCGGAGCGCGGAGTCACGTCTGCCATCTGCAATTATATCATCCCGCACATCTGGCCGCTGTAATAAGGCTGCGTGCTCGGACCTGCCCAGGATTCACCGCTCGGTATCGCCGAACAGACGCTGCCAGATGATTGACAGCCAGGGACTGCTCTCACAATAACATTCTATTATGTATTATTTCTTTTATCGATTATATGGAGTCCGGGGTTTCTGACAACATTATATTATACAAGACGACTACAGCGCTGCCGCTTGTCCAAAGAATAGAGCTGGTGTCATGTGGTCACCCTCCTAGTGTAGATCCAGCCAAGGACGCACATGCTCAGTCACTCTCCCTATCTACCTGGAGAGCTGGAGGACACACATGCTCAGTCACCCTCCCTGCCCCCTGGAGGACACACATGCTCAGTCACCCTCCCTGCCCCCCTGGAGGACACACATGCTCAGTCACTCTCCCTGCCCCCTGGAGGACACACATGCTCAGTCACCCTTTGGCCCCCCCTGGAGGACACACATGCTCAGTCACCCTCCCTGCCCCCTAGAGGACACACATGCTCAGTCACCCTCCCTGCCCCCTGGAGGACACACATGCTCAGTCACCCTCCCTGCCCCCTGGAGGACACACATGGTCAGTCACCCTCCCTGCCCCCTGGAGGACACACATGCTCAGTCACCCTCGCTGCCCCCCTGGAGGACACACATGCTCAGTCACCCTCGCTGCCCCCCTGGAGGACACACATGCTCAGTCACCCTCCCTGCCCCCTGGAGGACACACATGCTCAGTCACTTAAAATTACAATAAGGATAGAGTTACACCCCGAATTTACTACCCGAGGCCTCAAGGAAAACCCCACAATTACAGGAACCCCGACTGATGTGTACAGAGAATGTGATCACATGACCTCCCCTTGATGGCTGATGTGAATAGAGACAGAGCTCAGTGATATGAGATGATCCAGTAGACTGCTGCCTCCTCACAGCTGAGGGTTTGTTACAGTTGTATCCAGTGTCATGTTATAAGTAAGATGTATAAAGCTGATGGAGACTGATAGAACATTACAGCTTGTTCCACCATGTCCTGCAGCGTTGTACACCATTATACATAGTAGACTGCAGTGTATACCTGCTCCCCCTCCCCCATCCTGTATTATTATGTTACTGAGATTGGCGGTAATTATCGCTCTCCCGGACGCCCCCCTGCGTTGTGCAGCATCTCCGGCCTGAGACTCCGCCATCACTCCAGTGTCTCAGGCTGTGGGTAATCGCTCGTCCTCCGAGTCCACAACTAATCTCTCTCTCTGTTTGCTTTCAGTTGTGTCAGGCGCACTCCCAGCTGACGCAGTACGCGGAGCGCTACAGGTATTGGCCGTGCATTCTGCTCCTCTCCCCTTTACAGCTTCATTTCCCTGGTAATTTTCTTCCATTACTGGAGATGGCGGCTGGGGAGGATAAACCTGCTCGTTCTTCCTCAGGAGGAGGATGGGGGGGTGATGGCCGCTCTCCTGCCCGCCCAGAAGGAAATCACATCTTATGTTAGGAATGAGCTCTGTTGCTGCCCCTCCCCCCATAAGGCCATCATAGAGGGGGCTCCACCAGGCAGGACCCCCATAGGAGTCACACTGCCCTTGTATTGAAGCGTAATAGGGGACGAGTATGTGATGAGGACCCCTTCTCCCATTTGCCGTGGTCAGACATGATCGAGAGCCCAGGTATCAAACTCCGGCCCTCTGGCCGATACTAAATTACTATTCCCTTCCAGCTTTAGCCTTGGCTGTCCCGGCATGATGGGAGTTGTAGTTTTGTAACCGCTGGGGGACCTTAGTTTAACACTCCTGATCAAGAGTCACGCTCTGTGCTCGGCCATCTTGGCTCATAGAGCTAACATGTCTCCATGAAGACGGGACCGGGATTTGTCATCTCTCCACAGGGTTTGTGATAAGTGTCAGACTGCTGAGACCCTGACAGATTACAGTACCACAATGCAATGCTCCACAGGACAGAAACCTAAGCACTGCCTTGATAGATTCCAGCAGAATTGTGGGCGCAGCTCTGGGTGTGACTTGAGTATAAGACTGCACTTGTACTGATCTTTATATTGCAGTAAGACGTACAGTAATTCAGCCCATGTGACCGGTGTATAGAACAGTATCTTCCGATGCCTTGTGCTGCAGTCACATCTATAGTCTCTTTCAGCAGAATTCTTGAGTGCAGCTCTGGATGTAACCTGAGTATAACTATACACATGACATGAATGATCGGCCTGACCAAGTGTGCACGTCTAAGTGGAGAGGGGGAGGGAGCTGCTGCCGCTTTTCTCTTATAGGACGCTTACTATTCAATGACTTAGATGGTCGACCGATCCCACCAGATATGGCAGGTTTGGCTGACACGACTAATATAAGACGATACATCAGCTTAAGTCTTCAAGGGGTTCAAGTTTTTCCTTCAAATCAACTGGGGTAAGAAAGTTATATAGATAAGTAACGTATTTCTACTTAAAAAACACCAGTCTTCCAGTACTTATCAGCTGCTGTATATCCTGCAGGAAGTGATGTATTCTCTCCAGTCTGACACAGTGCTCTCTGCTGCCACCTCTGTCCATGTCAGGAACTGTCCAGAGCAGGAGAGGTTTTCTATGGGGATTTGCTGTTGCTCTGGTCATCTCCTGACATGGAAAGAGGTGGCAGCAGAGAGCACAGTGTCAGACTGGAGAGAATACACCACTTCTTGCAGGACATACAGCAGCTGATAAGTACTGGAAGACTAGAGATTTTTAAATACAAGTAAGTTACTATATAACTTTCTGACACCAGCTGATGTGAAAGAATTTTTTTTTGCGCTGGAGTAGCCCTTTAAGTAAATGCAGTGTTTGGTAAGCTGATGTATCCTGCAGATAGTCCTTATGGAGGGGAATAGGATTTACATGTGACGTCTCTTGATCCATTCTCAGGAGCCGACTGAAGGCGAAAAATCTGATGTACATCAAGCAGCTCCTGTTCCTGCTGGAGAGGTTTGTGGGAGCGCTCGGAGGTGAGGTGCTTATGTTTCTGTGATAGGCGGGGGGTATGTGAACGGTCCGGGACACTCTGATCATTGTGGTTCTCTAGGGCCGCTCTCTGCAGGTCATTAGATAGCGACTGCCCTGGCTTATGATACACACTCAGGGTTCAGCGCACTTCCATGTAATCCACAGACGTAGGGTGCCATATTGGCTTCGGACGTTCCAGCTTCTCCATATGGTTTCTTGCTGCTTAATAGGAAGCGCATGCCGAGCGCTGAAAACATGTGCTGAGAACAAATCCTTTCCACGCCACAAATCCTGGCAGCGTCTTCCTGGCAGCAGCGGCACACAGATCTGGCGCCCTGCGGAGGACGCTGTACAGTAAGATGGTGTTGGACTCCACTGATACAAGGGGGAGGGGGGCTGAGAGCTGCCAACGCAGATGGCGCCTTCTGGAAAACCGTACACACATATCTACCCCCACCCCCCCTCATAAAGAATAGGAAGCTGCCCGTCTGTATGTGCCAGTGACCTGCAGAGTTACATGCAACATAGGTGACACCCAACCATAAGGTGTAATACTGCCGCCTCTTCACAGGTAACATCAAGCAGAACCCCAACTACCAGAAAGTATCTCAGCCAGGTGAGTAACCGAAGAGAGTGATACTCATATGGTGGAGATGGAGAGAGATATATGGAGAGAGATGGAGAGAG